>JASDQU010306614.1:91812-112562 GCA_032191745.1 Picea mariana | reverse complement strand
TTAAATTACATTGAATTTCAAAATTCAAGGGAAAAAAGAGAGGGTTGGCGCCTCTTCCCTTCTTTAATTTTCTTTGATGTGATGGAATGTTGGGGTGTTTCTGATGTGGATTGATTCTCTTGCCTCATACTCCACTACTGGGAAAATCATGAGCTCCTCTACTCCACTGTTGAAATCATCCTGGATCCAAAAATTCTCTTTGGAGTTGTCCATCTTCTCCTCTGGTATCTTTCTCCTGCTGTTGCTTACCTGCTACTATTGCAGGTCCTCCTCTGTTCAACTTCTCCTTCCTGACAACTTCTTTTTCTAACTTCACCATCAACTCTCTAATTTCCTCTATGACCCCTTCCAACTGATCTATTGGCTGGCTCCTTGGCACTCTTCTTTGTTGTTGCACCTCCTCATGTTGATCAAAGGGAATATCAACTTGATCCCCCATGATGTATCCATCACTTATGGCCTTGAATTGCCACTTCCCTGCATACTCATATTATGCAGTCTCTTTACTGAACTATTTCCTAGCTATCTCTTCTGACAGATTGACTTCTGCCAGTTCTATTGTTGGTACAACTCTAGCTTCCTCCAATTGCTCCTCATACTAGAATTCTACTCCAATCTGCATGATTTTCTCTTAGAATTCTCCTTATGGTTGTGTATTGTTCAACCAACCCTCCATCATCTCCAACTCTTGCTCCCACTGAGTGATCATCTTAACTATATGCTCCTCTTCTTATGTTGGGACAAATTCTGATGTCTTCTCCCTTTCCTCCTTTATGACAGTCTTTGTTGGTTGTATTTTTGTTGTTGCACCTCCAACAAATATGCTAGCCTCTAATTGGCGAGTTGGTAGGAATATTTAGATTCCCCCAATGATCAGAATTCTCCTCTAATCCTCCTCTGTCAACACCCATTGTTAATCCAAACTTATCTTCGAGTTCTCGAGACTCTCAGACAGTCTCATTTTATCTCCCATTCCCACCTGAAAACTTGGGATTTCACTTTTGCCCTCCTGACAGTCTATGGTATCTTCATATGATCTCATCTCATTTCCCACCTCACAATATGAATTTTCATCACTGCCCTCCTAGCAGTTCATGAGATCCTCCATTGATCTCATCTCATTGCCCACCTGGAAATTTGAAAATTCATCTCTTCCCTCCTGGCAGTTTATGAGATCAACCGCTATCACTTCCTCCTTACTTAGGTTCTACCCAACTTCTGGCTCACAAAAGTAAACCATTTTCTCCTCTGTGCCACTGATGTTTTCAACATGCCTCAACCACCTTTTCAACACTTGTTTCTTTCATCTAGAAAACAACTTCTAGATAGGCCACTTCACTCTCTGCTTCATGGGCCACTCGTACCTCCAGCATACCTGTTTCGCCTATTACATATTCAGTGTTATCCTATCGATATTTTATCTCATCTCTTCAAGCTCTTTGGCCATATCTGCTTTATGCATCTATTGGAAGTCTTCTCTTCGACCACACTTATGGCCTTTAGTAGCCATTTTCTCTTGTCCTCATCCCACCTGGATTTCTACTGACTTCTGAACACTTGCAAGCAATCTTTTACAGAGCATAAACACTCTATCTCCTCCTTCATCTGGTTTCTCCAAATGAAATTTATCTCTGATAAAACTTAATGGTATCAGACTATCTCCTTTGTCTCCTTTGCCTACAAAAATCAAATTTGTGGCTTTGATACCACTTGTGCATCCCCCCTTCTCTCCCTGGGGTTCTATGACCTCCCAGTAAAGGATCGTTCAAAAAACGGAGTCAGATTGAATCTTCAGGCCTTTGATAGATCCACAAATCAATTTACATGGGTCCCCCTTTCTTCAAAGTGAAGGTTCTACCAAACCCAAGGGCTCTTTTCCAGCCCCTTTGAAGCATTATAACAACAAGTGCTAGCTCTCTATGCTAGGCCCCTCTTTATTCATATGACCTCGAGATGTGACCTGGGGATAACCTCCTTCATGAATTCGGGCTTCGACAGTTTCGAGTACAACAAACTCTTATTTCCCCAAAATCTGGACCGACGAAATCACCCAGACAGAAATCTACCCCCCCCGCTTCTCCAACAACCAACGACTGTGATTCACTTCGGGACTCCGACCTTTGGGAGTTCCAAGTGCTCCAAAAACAATTTTTCCCCATAGTGACTTTTACCCAAAGCTTTGGATCGAGCGCCACATGCTCACCTCGATCAACGGTTAAGATACACTCTCTGTTCCACTTCGAGTGACTTGTATTCAATGCTCCACTACTTCCTTTTCTTCAAGAGTATCAAACCTCCAAAGTGACAGATCTTCCTCCACACATCCTTTTCCAATGGACGGATCATATGAACTCCAGTGCTCCGGCCTTTGGGAGTTCTCATGCCTTCACACTTCAATTCCTCCAGAGTGACTATTCTCTGGAGTGAATTGCCACTCTCCATGTGTCCCCTTTCCAATCAACGATCCACACTCTCCCGTGAGATCAACAACCCACAACAAATTTGGGCTTCGATGCTTCTGCAAATTTCAAAAAACCACCACACCAATCCTATGGAGTAACAAACCTTCGAAGTATGTTATATTCAAACACCTGTCCACTTATGATGGACGACTTGGATGGACTCTGATGCTCCAACCTTCGGGATTTTTTCCTCCAGCCAACTCCATTTTCCTTCAGAGTGGATTTTCTCCGAAGTGGTTGATATTATTATATGCATCCTCCTTCACAGACTACTACGATGACTTCATGACTTCGGGCTTCAGTAGTTGTTCACACTCCACCCTTGATTTCCTCTGAAGTACCTTTCCTTAGAAGCAAATGGATCTCCGCCATGTGTTCCCCTGGATCCAATGGTCCAGATCTTCTTCGGCTTTCGCGAATTTGACAAAAATTTCTCCTTAAACTATTCCAAACATCTGAAGTGCTCCTACTCTAGAGTACAGGATATGGTGACACCTATCCCTTTGGCTTGGATAGCCATATATTTTCCGGCTCCTGATGACTTTGGGATTTCTTCACCCTTCTGCACCCACTCCTCTTGGTTATTGGATCTCTTGCTAAGTGTCTCTGATTGACGGACGACTGAGATCTTCTCTACTACTTCGAGCTTAAGGTATTTTCAAAGCTCAACACTTCAAACCCTCTGGATTTCCTCTCCTTCAGAGTTAACCATCTTCTGCCACGTGCCTCCTGACGATCGATGGTCAGGATCTATTTTGCAACTTCGAGCTTCGGTATTTTTTCTCACTCCACATAGAAGTTTTGATGAAGTTCTTTTCTCCGAAGTATGTGGATCTTCGCCACGTACCCTTCTGTATCAAACAGTCCATATTTACATTGCCACTTTGGGACTTCGACGATTCTGCAACCACCGCGTCTTAAATCTCCCAGAGTGCAATTCCTTCATAGTCTTAGATCTGTCGCCATGTGTCTCCTGATGATCAACGACCAGGATCTGCTCTGGGCTTTGGAGATTTGACAATTTTGCACTCTGCTCAACTGAAAAATCCCATAGTTATTTCTCTGGAGTTCCATATCTTATGCCACCTGTCTCTTTGGATGATGGACAATTTCGATCTACTTTGGGACTTCAGGACTTTCATGAGTCCGCTCTCCTGTTCACTTTAAATAAAGTTTAAAGCTCATGCACTTTACTTGGATACGATGGATGTTGATACTTCGTGCTTAGATCTAATGGTTGGGATATTTCCTCCTCCTGGTGTCTGGACGTGGGATTTTACGACCCAGATATTATCCTTGCAGTTGATCCAATGATTGTTTTTTCTCCTCCTCTTGAGGTTCTGCATTCTCCCAAATTGGAAGAATTTGCAAGTATTCAAAGGTTGTGGTCTTGGAACCTTCTCCTATGAGCCTGAATGCTCGGGTCTCGACTTGTGCTTCTGGAGATGCTATCCCTCCTTGAGCTTTTGAACTTATGCAAGTTCACCCATGATGCACACCTTGCGCTCTCTTCAGTGTAAACCTGCACTATCTTCACAATTTGCACCTATAAAGGTTCTTGGCCTCCACTCACTATGAAAAATCACTGTGCACACTTTCACTATCTTTACCAAGCCCTGTAGTTTCTCATATTTCCAAGGGACTCGACCCTTATTCTCACTTCAAAGGATTTATGGTGTCCTCGTGGCATGCTCTGTTCTCTTCTGAGCTTCTGAACTTGGATAAAGTTCACCTTTGTGCACTCCTTGCACTCGAATGAGCCTTCAGATGACTTTAGACTTAGAATATTTTTCAGAAAATATTCATGCACCTTCCTTGTTCCTGCTCAATGCACTACTTGCAGAGCCTCTCCCTCAGAGTGTTCAGTAAATCTGTTTCACATGATCTTCCACTACTCAAACCTCAGAGGTATTTGTCCCTTTGTTCCTTAAAGGGATATTTTTTCCCTCTTGGCAACTTTTGCTCAATGCACACTTGCAGAGATTATAGAGTATTCATCAACTCTATGGGTATCTTCCTCTTAACACTCTTCTCTCCTAACTCGAAATAGAATTATCTCGTGCACTCCTTGCACTCGCTCAATGCCCATCTGGCAGAGTCTTTCGTAATATTCAACAACTCATGTTGTGCTTTCTCTGCACAGTCTTTCCTCCAGAGTATTCAATAACTCTGAGGTTTCTTCTCCTTGACACCCTTCTCTTTGAACTGAAAACAAAATACTTTCGTTCACACTTGCACCTTCTCAATGCCCACCTGAAAAATCTCTACAAAGTATTCAACAACTCTGTCTTATGTGCCTTCTCTGCACAGTTTCTCCTTGAAGGTGTTCAGTAACCTTGAGGCTCCTCCATGAGTCTGTAAACTATTCTGGTGTGACCTCCTGGCACGCTCTGCTCTGAATTCGATTTTAAATTCAGATGTGAACTCCTTGCGTTGTCTTATATAGTTTTCAATGCTCTATCGTGAACTCCTTGCACTTAGCCTAAAGAACCCAGAATAACTCAACAAACTCACAAAGATACATAAGTCTATCTTCCTCCTACAGATGAAACCTATCTCATGCATCTACAACATACAATCATAAACAAACACATATAATCATTCATAAAACACATAAACAAACATAAAACTCATAGGTAGGAAAAATTGCTCTTTGTATTAATATGAATGTTTGTTTACAAAGTGTACAAAATCTTGGACTGCGACAGAGTCTTGGCTCTCTCCTCTCCTTGGCGTACAATGATTTTCTATCAACTTTCAGCAGCCTCTACTGCGCATATGTTACAAATCTTTATACAAGAGGAGACTCATTGAGTCTTTCCCTCCAACTACACTAGTGGTGTCTAATCACCATTTAAAACGCCTATCTACTGAGGCTTATTACATTGAAGGAACCTCTAGTTCGAATCGGATCTAGATCAACGTACATTCAACCATTAAAGTTGACCTTAACTATAGCCTGTACAAAGGCATCATTTCAACTCTTCCATCCTTACAACATTTAATTGCATTTAAATTACATTGAGTTTTAAAATTCAAGGGAAAAATGAGAGGGTTAGTGCCTCTCCCCTTATTGAATGCGCTTTGATGTGCTGGAATGCTGGGGCGTTGCTGAGGTGGAGCGATGCTCCTGCATCATTCTTCAAATGATATGAATACATTAAATAAGAGTTTGGCATTTCCCTTTTATATATTTATGATTCTGATTCTTAACTATGATGGATTACAAGGTAAACATGTCCTCTCACTATGCAACCCTTGTTTCCACGCCTATTCCTAGAGACTTGTTTAGCTAGAAAGGTAAAACTGGATTCTGGAAATGTGTATATCATTTACTGACATTGTATATCATAACTTTTGAAAAATGTCAGATTGAATTTTTCATATTCTTTTTCATTGTAAATTTGTTACTATAGTTGGAAAATTGAAAGAAATGAAGTAAAGTGACATAATGTAGTTCCTTGTTCTCTATTTTTTATTGTAAATTTGTTATCACAGTTGGAAAATTGAAAGGGATGAAGTAAAGTGACATAATGTAGTTCTTTTTTCTCTATTTCTCTTTTTTCTCTACTTCTATCCATCCAAGTGTCTCTGTGATTTTTATTGCTTGTTTTGTGAAACATTTGTTTTCTGTTGGAAAATTGCTAGGATTTTATATAGGTTATATATTGTAGAAACCTTGAAATTATTAAATATTCAAAAATTACTCACAAATATTAGTTTATCTTTCTAGGACTAGTATTTTCCGAGAACCTATTTCTAGTTTCATTTTTTACTTTCAACTTCTTTCTTGTTCATTCTACTATATTTTTTGAGAGAATACTCCTCTTGAATATGAAAGTTTCAACTTCTGTCTTGTTCATTCTACTATATGTTTTGAGAGCAAACTCCTCTTGAATATGGAAGTTTTTTTTGTGTTGTTTTTTTACTACATAGAGCTTGGGATGTCTGTGATTCAATTTCAATAATCATTATCAAGGGCATGTTTAGAATTCATTTAGAAAATCTACTCACACATGTCCAAATTCAAGGAGTTTCTTATAATTTTGTTGTCTTAGTGATAACATAGATGATCTCTCAATTTTTTTTGAAGAGAAAATAGTAAATGGCAGTTTAGATGTAAGCATTACTTTTATCCATTCAATTCCATTGTTTGTGATCGTTATGCATAACTATCAACATTGAACATATGGAAACATTAGTGCTTACAATTGCCTCATTTCCAAGGAGTTATAGTGATATTTTACACATACAAGACATTGTCTTATGCTATAATATTTACTGCATTTAGATAACCATAGCATGCTACAATAATTACATTCTTTTAAGTACAAAATTTAGAATGACACGAATAGAACATACAGATAAAGTTGGGATATATCCACTAGTCTAACTACATGCACACATGAATACACCAAGATCACAAAAATCAATGAGGTTGGAGAGTTAGAGTTTGACTTGGACTCAACAAAAACTTGGGAGAGACTTGTCAGAAATTACTGGGAATCTATGTAGAATGACAATTTTTTTGTTTGGGTTATATAAAGGGGGCTTGATCCATAAAAGAATCATAGATCAATTGAGTATGATTGGAGGACCTGCACTAAATAAATTCTTATCTTTGAAGTGTTTTCTAAGTATAGGTGTGCACATGATAATTATAGTTTTGATGTGTGCCGGGAGTGGTGGGTCGAGTCATGTTGTGTTCACGCACAGACCCAACAATATGAGTGAGGTGCACTTGTTTAGATCCCCATGAAAACCAGATTTAGGCACAAACATGAGTAGGGTGCATATAATTGGGCATAGTCGTGTGTACCCGAATGTTGATGCACACACTTGTATTGGTGCAGGGGCACCAATGCAGATAGAAAACTCAGCAAGAATACTACAAAAAATATCAACCATCATAATTGGTTGTCGATTCCTCTGTCTCTTGATCTTCTTGATGTGTAAAGTTTAAACTATTATGACAAATCAATATATGAATAGATGGGATGCAAACTTCCATGAATCTTGATATTCCCTTGGAACAAAATATTTTTTATATGCCTCCCTATGAATGAATAGTAGTTAGTACGAATGAATGGAAATTAGTGTTATTGATGACTTCTTGTTGTTTTTGTTTTTCTGAATAACTTCATAACTTTTTTTTTTTCTATAATCTAGTGCTTTCATCAAGAGAAGAAAGATATTAATATGGAATATTTGCAAAGAATGACCATACCAACATCCACACACCTCATCCTTGTATTAATATTTAATATATATATATTTTAAAATAGATATATTTTGTCTCTCTTGCGACGACACGGATCGTTGATGGTATGAATAGTTTGTCGCAACTATCGACCAGTCGTCACTCTTGTGATGACCTATTCATCACAGATACTATGATAGGTCATTTATCTTGCGACGAAGAGGTTCATCTATAGTATTTATAGTTCGTCGCAAGTGAAGCGAACTATCATTACTGTCAATGATACCTTATGCTTGAATAGTTCGTCATGAGAACTAGTCTAGTCATCTCTCTTGTGATGATCATCCTTAGTTTTCGTTCATGCGACAATCATCCTCGGTTTTCATTCTTGCGACGATGACCAATAGTCGTCTCTCGTGTGACAAGCATTGTAATTCGTCTGTCTTGCGAATACCTACATAGGTAATCTCTCTTGTGAAAACCTCCTTAGGTCGTCAATCTTGCGACGTTATCACAGTTTCATCGCACTTTCCATGACATGTGAAGCAATTTTGGAGGTGGCCAAGATTCATCACAATCTCCACGACATATTGTCACAAGAACATTGAAATGGTCATCACAAAATGACACATATTTACTAGTGAGTGTGGACACTATAGATTTCATATCATAGACATAGTCCCATCCAAAGAGAAAATTAAAATCCAAGGGGCATTAGACCACCATGACATAAATACAAACATTTTTCCCTCCTAAGGTGATGGGAATCTAAGGAATGATCCCTAAAGGTTCACTAGGTCTTCTACAAAAATTCAGTAGATGATTAGTGGTTGGCAAAAGCTCAGGAAAACCTAAATATTACCGATCAGTTGTGTATAAAATACTAACAAAGGCTTCTTCATCTACGATATATGTACTTATCAACAACATGCACAATTATTTGAAAATGGATACTTGAAGGAACACGAGGTTCTTCTATACTATTCCAATAAAAGTAAATGACCTCAGTACTTGGAGAAGGTTACATTGAAACGAGTGGGATGTCCCCTTGTCTAGAACATTCTGAATTGATAAAGAAAAAATCAATGGAATTCAATTTACTCTCCAAGGAAAGAGTGGAGTCAACTGAATATTGAATCGTATTGACCACTTCATCAACTAGAGGTTGGGTAGGGGAGGAATCTTGGGAAGCAACTAAATGTTTTTGTTGGGAAAAAACACTGTCTTCCAACAATTGTGAAGCCTCCTCTATATGAGGTCAATGGTAAGTACGATGAATTCCCTTGCATAACTTACAAGGAAACTTGAATTTACCTTTTTTACCCCCAAAATTATTATCACTTGTCGATGGACCATCACTAGCATGACCTATAGAGGATGATGACATGGGTTGTTGGGAACCTTGAGACCACACTTATAAAACCTTCAGAATACTAGGGAAATGGTTAAGAAGGTAATCACCCTTACAAATATTGCAAGGGAAATTGAGTTTGTGACCTATGTTCTTAGGCCTCTCAACATTATCAACACTCCCAACATGATTAATAGGGGTTGGTCGATTGCCCCGTTGCTTATTTTGCTTCTCCTTGTTCTTCCTTTTCTTCTCCTTCTTAGCCTCCTAGTTACTAACATCACACATTTCACTAGGAATGGATGAAGAAAGGGAATAATACCAAACAGGTAAAGAAGGAAAAGGGTCAACAAGAGGTTGAAGTTCTTAAGGTGGAGGGTTTGATTTTGAGGCACCGCGAGCATTTGCTATCACTAGAGTGGAAAAAAACCATATAGTTAACCCTAAATTGAATCTGGGAAGACTCAATGTAGCAATGAAAGGAGGACCAATATTTCCAAAACAAGGATAAGGACGAGGATCCCAATGCAAAGAGGTGCATTGATTGGCATGATCTAAAATTGTTGCCATAGAAAACAATCAACCTAGGGTCTGCTAAATCAAAGAGCACACACTACTAAAGTTATTATAAGATAAGAGAAAGAAAAAAACTCTCTTGTGATGGAGAGAAAGGAAGTAAGGATCTTTCGAACAAATGAGATGAGGCTATCAATGAATAAACAAGAGACAATTACCCACAACTACTCCATAATAGAATTCCAGAGGTGCAAGTAATGGATAAAACCAAATACCCTTCTAAGGAGCCAAAGTTGTGTGTTTTACATATGTCTCAGGTATTTACAATACCTCCACTGCAGTCACCTATGAAGGTAACCTAGGAAAAGAAGCTACAGATACCAATTCACGCTTAGTGGTTGGGAGAAATGGCCCTGGGAGAGGGCTTCTATGAATGTGAAGGGAACGTAAGACAAATTTATTAGACCTAAATAAACTCAGATAATGGTGTCACTCCAAGGACTTTCCACTACTAATATTTCCCCCTTTACTCGTATAACCCCACCGAGAGAGAGTTTTGGGGACCGGTCCAAGAAATATTCTCAACTTCTCCTACCACTTGAATCCTATGTTATAGGATCTTTTCCAACAAAAAAATCATGTTACTAATGTATTTTCTCTCATTAGTGTTCCTATTTTTGTTTTAGTGGCCTCGAAGAATTTACTATCCACCCTACAACCTAGACTTGTGATTGTTTTCTAGTAAAGAAAAATTCTAGTTGATTTTAGATTAGGTACTTTGTTCTCTTTATGGTTGTTGTTACTCTGACTCCAAGAAGACTTCACACAAAAAAAATGAATGGAATGCGATATTTAGTTTCTATGAAGCCTATCTACATAAAGGAGAAAGAGGTCTCAAGCAAAGAAACAAGCGTAACATTCAATGCAAGAAACCTGAACTAATCTTTGAATGCAAAATGTGTTTGATATATGAGTTAAATAAATTGTAGGATACATGGTTTGCTTTAAAATGAAAGCTCAAAAATGCTCCATCCATTAACTAGAATATAATCAATTTTTTGTTTTCCAATGATTTCAAATGCAACTTTTTTTTTTCTTTCTTTCAAATGAGATGTCAAACAGAACTAAATGCAAACACAAAGGATCACCCAAGAAAATAAGAAAACCAAAAAAAGCATTCAAGTAGGTCAACAATTATCAAAAAGAACTCAAATGAAAGAAATATCTCAATACTTTCCACTCAAAACAAGAAACCAATTTTATAATAGATCATAAACAAACAAAAGCCCAAAACATGAGTGCAATTTCCATTTCAAAAAATATATTTGAGTGAAAAGTAAAAAGAAAAGTTTCATAACTTTGAAACAAAGTTCAAAACATTACAGATCAACAACAAGTGACATTCAATCCAAATATTCCAAAGACACAATCTAAGGATGGTGATGTCCATTCAAACAAAATTGAAAAGAAAAAGAGAGTCAAAGAGGATTAAGAAAATTGTAAATGTGTTGAACCTACACAGAATAGATCTAGCTAGAAAATACTACACACATTTGCAGAAAGAAATTGAGAAAGAAGAAGCAAGATAGAAAGAATGGAAGAATTCTCATTAACCATATTCCACACTCAAAGAGTGAATACTTTACAATATATATAGAATAAATGAGTAACTAATGAGCCATAGTGGTGGTCTAGATTGATCTGGATACACACCAACAGTTACAAGAGTAAACTGCCACCTAGTCTAGTCTCTCAGGCAATTACGGGAGTGAACTACCACCTAGCTGAGTTAACTATTCAACTAGTCTTCAGTTAACTAACTGAACAAAGAGTAGTGAGTTGGTGATGATCCCAATGTTGCATGGTGACAAAACCAATGCAACATCTAAACTCAACTCAACTAGTCAAACTGAAGTGTCCACTGAAAGAGAATATTCTCCAGGTGGAATATTCTCCCCTAAAATATAGGAGACTGGATAATGACTAATAAACAAGGAATAACCTTAGGAAAAATAAATCCTAGGTGTGTGTGATGTAACTTCAACACCCCCCCTGAACATCAATATGGTGAAAATAAAGAATGGGTCTCGGCTAGGAGGCCATGTTAGGTACCCAAATAAAAAAGATACACTGAACTAAAAGAGGAAAGAGGGAAAACCTCATGGGAACAAAACCCCCCCTCAAATTACAATGCATAAAATAAAAAATGAGAAGGAACAAAAAATAGTTGCTAAGCAACCATGTCCTTCACTCCAAGAAGACCTTGCAACTGTGCAAATTTGTGCTCTTTGAAGATTTTGTTGAAGATGTAGATGTCTGCATGGATTCGATGAAGTATATGCATCATTGATATTTCCACACATATCCACTTTATCTTCTTGTAATGAATAATATCCAAATAAATTTTGGATGAAATTTTGAAAACTGTGCGGCCGTTTCCAGAAAAATGATGAAATTTTGTTGATTTTGAAACGATCGTAACTTCAGTTTTCGGACTCCATTTTAGACGTTTTGTTTTTTGAAATTAGATATTGTCCTGAGAGGAATTCAAATATCGATCTTGTTTCTGCAATTTTTTCTCAGAAAATATCAGAATGGAGTCTGATGTGTGCAACTCCCTTTTTGACTCCTGAGATACATGCATGGTGCATGTAAAATTGTCTGCATGTGACTCCTGAGATGCATGCCATATATCTTCCACATGAATTTCAGAAAACAAATCTGAAATGGAGTAGACATCATCTTCAATTAATGGAATACAAATTTCTGCAAATACTTTTGTAGAAGACTCTTCAAAATAAGAGACTTGATCTTCTGATGGCTTCTCTTCTGGCTCTATCTGTTCGACCTCCTGCATGAAATATTAACAATATTCTTTATTTCCAAATAGAACCTCCCATCTGGTCCATAATTCCTTTGGAGTTAATCCTTGTGATTCTTCATATACTTGATGGAAAAGTTCAGGAGAAACAGACATGTCGATACTTCCTATGGCCATATCTCATCTATTGAGAAAGTCATTTTTCTCATCGAAAGAATCAGGCTCTACTTCCATTGTCATGGTTATTTGTTATAAGCCTCTACTTCTGAGAAGAAGTAGAATCTTTGGCTTCCATTCCAAATAGTTATGAGGCGTAAGAAGTATTTCCGACGAATAATCCATCTTTTGTTGTCTTCAATCTTTTGTACCTGCAAAAAATGATTTGGTGTATCTTTTTCTTAGCAGTCCGTCGACTTTGATACCATGTAAATGTTTTGAACCTGCACAGAATAAATCTAGCTAGAAAATACTACACACATTTGCAGAGAGAAATTGAGAAAGAAGAAGCAAGATAGAAAGAATGGAAGAATTCTCATTAATCGTATTCCACACTCAAAGAGTGAATAATTTACAATATATATAGAACAAATGAGTAACTTATGAGCCATAGTGGTGGTCTATATTGATCTGGACACACACCAACAGTTACAAGAGTAAACTGCCACCTAGTCTAGTCTCTCAGGCAATTACGGGAGTGAACTGCCACCTAGCTGAGTTAACTAGTCAACTAGTCTTCAGTTAACTGACTGAACAAAGAGTAGTGAGTTGGTAATGATCCCAATGTTGCATGGTCACAAAACCAATGCAACATCTAAACTCAACTCAACTAGTCAAACTGAAGTGTTAACTGAAAGAGAATATTCTCCCCTAAAATATAGGAGACTGGATAATGACTAATAAACAAGGAATAACCTTAGGAAAAATAAATCCTAGGTGTGTGTGAAGTAACGCCAACAAAAATGATCACCATTGGATCCTAAGAAATCAAATCCTCATGCAAAAAGAAGACGCTCTGATGAGTAGGCCCGAAACAAAAGTATGACAAAATAGAGGAAAAATGAGCTTAAAACTGACCTAGGAAGGATACCAACGCTCATGTAATAGGGAAGACATAGGGTTGAACAAATATCAACCCTCCTCGAGAGACTAAAAGAGGGTGTTAATTAGGATTTTCAACACTCTATAGGCCACTATAGGGGAGCATTGAAAACAAAGCTTGAAATTGAGGAAAACATCAAAGTTCCTCCCCAGTATGGTCACCATTTTTTCTATTGTGGTGAATTACCCCTATGGATAGGTGAAATCCCCCTTGGATCGGGTTTCCTTCAATCCATGATATAAGGAAAACAAATTCACACTAAATTCTCCCATTTTAACCTATTTTATGTTTTCATGCATGAGAGAGAGAGAGAGAGAGAGAGAGAGAGAGAGAGAGAGAGAGAGAGAGAGAGAGAGATGGGTTTACCTATTTCCTTTAGGTTGTCCTCAATACTCCAATCATTATAATTGATCTCCAAACTCTTGATGTGGAAGTTGTTGGACACACCTACCGCACTTAGAAGGGGGTTGAATGAGTGTGGGGCTCTTTTTCCAAAACTTCCCTCTTACACAAAACTCCTTAGTTAACATTCAATTTTTACTCATTACTCATTGATGTCATTTATAACCAGATAGATGTAAACATATATCAACAACATATATGAGCAATATATCATCAACAAATCATCTCTACAAGGAACACAAAGAACACAAGATATATGTACAATTTTTCTTTTTATTACGGACTACAATCCTTGGGGTTTATCAACAACAACTGAATAGAGTACAACTCTACAAGAGCACCATCTCTATAATTCAAGACTCATATTACACCCTCAGCACCAACTGAGATGAGGAAACAATCCTCCACATATACCAATCTATCATAGGTACGCGGCCTGTCAGTAGTGTAGCCCACGTGTGTACGCGTCCTGACTCACTACAACCTGGATATGTACGTGACCAATATATACAACAACCTGTGTATGCCTTCTAATCTATTAGGGTTTATCCTTTTTACCACATACTCAGATCCTCTACAACTTGCAAGCAGAATTTCTTATGTCTTCCACAATCCAAACTGACCACCAGCCAGTCACAACACATCCAAACTCTCCAATAGCTTACTCATGCTCCACAACCAATCAATATGAATGCTAACTTAATCATGTATAAGAAACTAGTAGACCATAGCATTCATATCACAACTAAATCACAAGAGTATTGCTCACTCCATCAACCAACATAAACCACATCACAACAGCCATACCAAGAATTTCCTAAGCATTCACAATACATAAAGAAATACTATCCATCAATACAATAATGTAACCATACTAGTGTCTTAGTGGCATATCTGAGACCATAGAATGCAGATCTCGAACCTGCTTCAGTCTTCCATAGCCAGTCATCAACTCAAACACAAATCTCCATGATTTTATCTAGTGTACGCTCCTTGTCCTCATACAACCCATGTATGTACATGCCCTAGCCCATTACAACCCGCATACACCTCAAAAACTAGGGTTTCTGAAGCTCCGAGACTTTTTTCGTCAAGATCTCTGATATTGCCAAAACTTTGATGCGTCCATGAGATCCTCCTCATTCTCTCTTTCTCAAAATAGATCTACAATCATGTTCAAGAGATCCACACCAAAGATGCTCTCACAAGAAGCTCTCACAAGAATCTCTCCATCAATACTCCAAAAGATAATATCACAAAAAGCTCTCCATTGGTCCACAAAAAGGATGTGTTGCAAGAGACCATCGCTATCTTATTTATACTTTCATCCTCTAGGTCTCTTAACCCATTTCTAGGTCACTTAACCTATTTTCCCTATCCTAGGGTTAACCACTTTACATGAATAGAAAGTTCTCCAATACTTTATCATTTAAATATTCCTTCTTGATTTTGTCACTTCTCTTTATCATTTAAATAATCTTTCTTTATTTTGTCACTTCACTTTATTATTTAAATAATCCTTCTTGACTTTGTCACTTTACTTTATCATTTAAATAATGATTTCTTCTTTTCAAGCACTTTTACTTCTTTGACCTTTTGGGGATTCAAGCCAACATATGAGGGCCCTCCAAATTTGTAAGACCATAAATCTCAAACCATGAGGATTTATGTGGCATTCCACATACCACCAAAAATGGAATGGAAAGCACTATCCATCTAGGATAGTTTTACCAATAGCGTCACTGATATTCATCTCCTTATTCCACATACAAACATGGGTTCTCTCAACCACAACTCAACCACAAAGCATCTTCCCGTGAGGGATTTCGCCATAAGGGGACCACTTTGGAGTTAATCCATTTGTTCTTCTTATCAACCATGACAAGACAATAATGAGTCATATTTACATCAAACAAACTATGCATCATATATTAAGGAATCCATCTTCATCATGTATCAATGACAACTCATTGATCCATCTTTATCGATTGGTTTCCACTTGACATCTATCATTCTCATCAAGGACAATAAATATACATTGTTCATCAATCATAAATCAATCAAGCCTATCAATCAATCAATCAATTACTTAATCACTTGACATCAATCCTTTGACATCTATCAATCAAACCATTTACATCAATCAATCACTTAATCAATTGACATCAATCAATAAAACCATTGACACCAATGAAAACATGATCCAACAATATCCCCCTTTGGCATTGATGGCAATATCAAGATTGATGTCAACACCAATCATTGATGTCAACATGTAGACAAGGCATGCTCTACATCTATATTAATCAATCATATCAATGTGACTATCTCTCACTGTCATTTATGACTATCTATCCCCATTAAACATTAATCACATCAATGTGACTATCTCTTCCCCTTTGACATCAATGGCAAAGGGTCTTCTCTTCTTGGGGCTTATACTCCTGCTTGAATTCCTTTGATCCTCCTACGAATAATCTCTTCCCTTTTGAACAAAGGATATCACTCTGATGCAATGTGAAGATACATTGCTCATACTCCCCCTGTGACCATTGCTCCCCCTAGAATTGTGCCTCTGTGCTCTTTCTTCAAATATAGGGCTCTTTTGTAGGTATGCATTTGATAAATATTTCCTCCTGGAATCATGGGAAGAATAATGACTACCCCTATGGGTATGTCTCCCCCTATCTTCAACCAGATCATAGATCAACCACTATCTCTATGATGATCCTTGGACCTATTTATGCATCAAACTTGTGCCATACAATACATCATGAAACAAAATATATGTCGACAATAAAATAGAGAATCATGAACAATATATCAAACAAGTACATCATGTACCAAAATGTTCCCGCCATGCACAACATCCATCTACATCAACCATGTACATCAACATCATACAATGTGCCAAAAGATATCATCCATGGAATGTATCAACCACATGCCTCTATCAACATGTCAACATGTGCATCTACCAATATTCCAACCATGTGCATCCAACAATATGCCAACCAAGTGTCATATCACTCATGATATGTCTCCATCATCAACCAAGTACCATAACCATGTATCAAACAAATACCAATTGTTATGCAAATCAAGTAATACGAATGGTGTACTATCATCCAGTATATTCTATCTATGAGTGTACCAAACATGAATATCAACATATATCACCACCTATACCAAGAAAGTACATCAAACATGCACCAATACCACAACATGATGAATCCTCATACATGTATGCCAAATCCTCCATAAAATATGTGTCAATCAAACTGCTAGTAGGTTCCTCTACCAGTGTACCAATCATGCATAAACTATAGATCAAGCCATGTCTCATCAATGATGTACAACATGATCACCTCATCAGCTTACCAACTACATATCCCAATATGTAGCCCATTCATATGCAAGATATCCAATCAGTAAGCTTTCAATAATACATCACAGGATATATCTAATTAAACTCAAAATGCATCAGTCATTTACCCCAACATATCATCCTCAATCCTCCATTTACTATAGCAAATTATAAGGATCCATCAATGCATGTACTAGTAGTATGATTCAATATATCAATGATATCTCAAGATATATCACATAACCAAGGTGTCATAACTTCACTTTCATAACCAACATTGTTCTTCAACAAACAATGCCTCAATCCATACTCATGGGTTAGTGCCATGCATCCAAGATGGCCTTTCATTATTTTTATCATCAAATTACATAATCCAATATAGAATCATGAAAAGCTATAGCAAAAAATGTCAGCAAGTACAATAAACTATGTCATGTCTTCCATCACAGAGTTATACCATCACATCAAGCTGCAACCCCTGTGCATTTCTTTTTTCCAAGGCTTTACCACATATACGCGGCCTGATGCACAACATCTTGTGTATGTACGTGACCTATTCAAGGTCAGCATGCATATGTACTCGACTGAAACCACCGTCACCCACGTATGATTCAGTATATGACTTACTATAGCTTCCCTTAAAGCTTCCATTCTGCTTTGGTTGCTCAGTCTTCTTCACCCACTTCTGAAGGTGTCCCTACTTCTCTGAACTTGAGCTCTGAGCATCTATATTTTCAAATATGTATCCCTTCCTTACTTCATTCCTTCTTCTAGCCATGCTATGTGAAGTTCTCATCATGGAATTTCTTCTTGTGTTCCAACAATCCTGGGATTTATGGCCAAATCCACTACAGTTGTAGCATGTCATGGTGTTACAGTGAACAACAATATATCCTACTTGATCACATCTCCAACACCTTATGGTGTTATAAAATTTTCCATTATATCTCCTTTCATAAGCTCTACATTCAAAAGATTTTTGGCCATATTCATTACATGAATAACGATGCCCATGAATAATACTTTCATACCTTTGCTTTGGTGTCCCAAAGATAGCTTATTGATATCCTCCTTGATTTGTTCTTTTGAAATTTTCTTTTCCTTGTGTAGATGGTTGTTCTACAACATTGTTTTCCTTCTTTGATGGACTTACCTCATTCTTCTTTAAGGTGCTTGCTTCAGCATGCGTAGCTTCTTCTTTGTATCCAAGACTTGATTTATCATATGGTGATCTTTGAATTTCCAATATCTCATTCAATATTTGTGAGCTATTCAAGAATTTTTTTGACTTCTCTACCTTCTTTCTAAGGTCAACAACTTTAGCTTCTAACTTATGACATGGCTCTTCCTTTTCATTTATTTGATTTCTCAATAGTTCCTCTACCCTTTTGGCTTCTTCAATTTGGGTCTTGAGATAGACAATAGTTTCAAGACTTTTGCTAATCTCATCATCTGCCTTCATATATTATTTTTCATTATTAAGTCTTGTGATCTGTTCTTCCTTTTCTTCTAATTTATTCTTATTGCTCTCTTCTTGTTCTTTGAGCATTCCCTTTAACTTCAAGATGTGCCTTTGATTCCTCCTAAAAAACTTCTTAGTGTTATCTGAAAGATAGTTATAGTGTGTATAATAATGATCACTGCTATATCTATATAAACCCTCTTCAACTTTTTTTTGAAGTTATAATAGATATTATTCTATTCCTTCCATGGGATAACTAACATCAAACTTTACACAAACTGTTTCTAGATCTTCTTCTTCACTTGAGAAAAATTGAACATCAACACATTTTGAATCATTGCCATCAAGTGTCTTTGGATATTTTTTACCTTCATTTGAAACACTTTTGACATATTCCTTTTTGCTATCTTCACTTGAAACGTTTTCAAGATCACATTTTGAAATAATACAATCAAGGGTTTTTGACAATTCTTTACCTTTGATAATCTTGATGGAGTGGTCTTCAATATCTTCCTTCTCCTTCTTGATTTGATATGTCTCTTCTATCTTTAGCCATATATCCTTGGCGGAAGTGCATTGTACCATGCTCTCTTTGATAGGGCTTGAGAGTCCACTAAGAATGGTATTGAGAGCCAATGCATCATTCTTCTTTCCTTCCCTTTGAGCTGCAAACTTTAACTTTTTCTTGAAAGAAAATGACCCACCAATGGCTGCCTTCCAAATCGTTGCTCCCATTTTCTTCAAATGTAATCTCATCTCTATTCTCCAAGTAGAATAGTTTTCCTCATCAAGGATTTGAACTTCATCATCCATTTGTGTGTCTATGGATCTCCTTCAACATTGTTAAGGATTGTAGTGAAGGCACCACTTTGATACCAATTGTTGGACACATCTACCACACTTAGAGGGGGGCTCAATGAGTGTAGGGATCTTTTCCCAAAACTTCCCTCTTACACAAAACTCCTTAGTTAACATTCAATTTTTACTCATTACTCATTGCTGTCATTTATAACCAGTTAGATGTAAACATATATCAACAATATTTCATCAACAAATCATCTCCACAAGGAACACAAAGAACACAAGATATATGTACAATTTTTCTTTTTATTATGGACTACAATCCTTGGGGTTTATCAACAACAACTGAATAGAGTACAACTCTACAAGAGCACCAACTCTATAATGAAAGACTCAACTTGCACCCTCAGCACCAACAAAGATGAGACAACAATCCTCCACAGATACCAATCTATCATAGGTATGCGACCTGTTAGTAGTACAACCCACGTGTGTACGCGTCCTAGATCACTACAGCCTGCGTATGTATGTGACCAATATATACAACAACATGCGTATTCCTTCTAATCTATTAAGGTTTATCCTTTTCATTACATACTCAGATCCTCTACAACCTGTAAGCATAATTTATTCTATCTTCCATTGTTCAAACTAACCACCAGCCAGTCACAACTATTTCATTACTGAGAGGGGGGGTGAATCAGTAATAGAGCAATTTAATCATTTTTAACCATATAATCCAAGTGTTATATCAATGAATCATTATCATCCAATAACTGCAGAGTAAATAAGCAATGATAAAATGAAAAATCATACACATACACTGTACACCAGTGTCTTATGTGGAAACCCAAATTGAGAGAAAACCATGGAATGGTTTTTCTTAAATGTATTGAAGAATTACATTCATTAGAAGCACCAAATTCCTTTATTTTCCAGCTGCAATTGGAAGGAGGCTCCAACCCCCTAGTTTCTCAGGCTACAACCTGAAGGAAGATCCAACTCCCTAATTCTCTGGATACAACCAGAAGGAGGCTACAACCCCATATGTTTTCTTACTACAACTAGAAGGTGGCTACAACCACCTGTCCTTGCCCCGTCCAACTACCCTGAAGTAAAAGTAGAATTATGGAACCACTGTCACACTATCACTGTGAGATATACCGTTGTAAACCTGTACCAATAAATCTGAACCATGTATCAACCATGCATCAACTTGTACCTCAACCTGTAATCAACATGTACCATAAACAAGTGCATCAACCATGC
>JASDQU010306614.1:46490-64856 GCA_032191745.1 Picea mariana | reverse complement strand
TGAGAGTCCACTAAGAATGGTCTTGAGAGCCAATGCATCATTCTTCTTTCCTTCCCTTTGAGATGCAAACTTTGACTCGTTCTTCAAAGGAAATGATCCACCAATGTCTGCCTTCCAAATCACTCCTCCCATTGGCTTCAAATGTAATCTCATCTGTATTCTCCAACTAGAATAGTTTTCTTCATCAAGGATTGGAACTTTATCATCCATTTGTGTGTTTGTGGATCTCCTTCAAGATTTTAAAGGCTTCTAGTGAAGTCCTCGCTCTGATACCAATTGTTGGACACACCTATCACACTTAGAGGGGGGGTGAATGAGTGTGGGGCTCTTTTCCCAAAACGTCCCTCTTACACAAACCTCCTTAATTAACATTCAACTTTTACTCATTACTCATTGTTGTAGTTTATAACCAGTTAGATGTAAACACATATCAGCAATATATCATCAACAAATCATCTCCACAAGGAACACAAAGAACACAAGATATATGTACAATTTTTCTTTTCATTACGGACTATAATCCTTGGGGTTTATCAGCAACAACTGAATAGAGTACAACTCTACGAGAGCACCAACTCTATAATGCAAGACTCATCTTACACTCTGAGCACCAACTGAGACGAGGCAACAATCCTCTACAGATACCAATCTCTCATAGGTACACGACCTGTCAGTGGTGCAGACCACGTGTGTATGCGTTCTGGCTCACTACAACTCGCATATGTACACGACCAATATATACAGCAACCTGCGTATGCCTTCTAAGCTATTAGGGTTTATCCTTTTCATTACATACTCAGATCCTCTGCAACCTGCAAGAAGAATTTATTATGTCTTCCACTTTCCAAACTAACCACCATCCAGTCACAACATATCCAAGCTCTCCAATAGCTTACTCATGCTCCACAACCAATCAATATGAATGCTAACTCAATCATGTATAAGAAAATAGTACACCATAGCAATCATATCACAACTGAATCACACGAGTACTACTCACTCCATCAACCAGCATAAACCACATCATAGTAGCCATACCAAGAATTCCCTAAGCATTCACAACACAAAAAGCAGTACTATCCATCAAGACAATAATATAACCATACCAGTGTCTTAGTGACAGATCTGAGCCCATAGAATGCAGATCTGGAACTTGCTTCAGTCTTTAAGAGCCAGTCATCATCTCAAACACAAATCTCCATGATTTTATCCACTATACATGCCCTGTCCTCATACAACCCACGTATGTACACGCCTTGGACCATTATAGCCCACGTACACCTCATAAAATGGGGTTTCTGAAGTTCTGAGAATTTTTCCGTCAAGATCTTCGATATTGCCGAAACTTTGATGTGTCCATGATATCCTCCTCACACTCTCTTTCTTAGAATAGATCTTCAATCATGCTCAAGAGATCCACACCAAAGATGCTCTCACAAGAAGCTCTCCATCAATACTCCAAAATATTTTCTCACAAGAAGCTCTCCATTGATCCACAAAAAGAATGTGTTGCAAGAGACCATTGCTATCTTATTTATACTTTCATCCTCTAGGTCACTTAACCCACTTCTAGGTCACTTAACCCATTTCTAGGTCATTTAACCTATTTTCCCTATCTTAGGGTTAACCACTTTCCATAAATAGAAAGTTCTCCAATAATTTATCATTTAAATATTCCTTCTTGATTTTGTCACTTCTCTTTATCATTTAAATAATATTTCTTTATTTTTTCACTTCACTTTATTATTTAAATAATCCTTCGTGACTTTGTCACTTTGACTTCTTTAACATATGAGGGTTCTCCAACTTTGTAAGGCCATAAATCTCAAACCATGAGGATTTATGTGACATTCCACATACACACGGAAATGGCATGACAGGCACTATCCATCTAGGATAGTTTTACCAACAAATTCACTAATCTTCATCTCATTATTCCACATACAAACATGGGTTCTCTCAGCCACAACTCAACCACAAAGCTTCTTCCCGTGAGGGATTTCACCATAAAGGGACCACTTTGGATTTCATCCATTTGTGCTTCTTATCAACCATGAAAAGACAATAATGAGTCATCTTTACATCAAACAAAGTATGCATCATATATCAAGGAATCCATATTCATCATGTATCAATGACAACTCATTGATCCATCTTTATCGATTGGTTTCCACTTGACATCTATCATTATCATCAAGGACAATACATATACATTCTTCATCAATCATCAATCAATCAATCCTATCAATCAATCAATCAATCACTTAATCGCTTGACATCAATCAATCAAACCATTTACATCAATCAATCACTTAATCACTTGACATCAATCAATCAAACCATTGGCATCAGTGACAAAATGATCCAACAATTGCTCCCTTTGGTATTGATGGAAATATCAACATTGATATCAACACCAATAATTTATGTCAACATGTAGACAAGGCATGCTCTACATATATATTCATCAATCATATCCATGTGACTATCTCTCCCCATCATTTATGACTATCTCTCCCCATTAAACATCAATCACATCAATGTGACTATCTCTGCCCCTTTAACATCAATGGAAAAGGGTATTCTCTTCTTGGGGCTGCTCCTCCTGCTTGAATGCCTTTGATCTTCCTCTGAATAATCTCTCCTCTTTTGAATGGAATATATCACTCTGATGCAATTATGAAGATACATTCCTCATACTCCCCTTGTGACCATTGCTCCCCCTAGAATTGTGCCTCTATTCCCTTTCTTCAAATATAGGTCTCTTTTGTAGGTATGCATCTGATAAATATTTCCTCCTAGAATCATAGGAAGAAGAATGACTCCCCCTATGGGTATGTCTCCCCCTATCTTCAACCATATCATAGATCAACCACTCTCTCTATGACGATCCTTGGACCTGTTTATGCATCAAACTTGTGCGATACCATACATCATGAAACAAAATATATGTCAACAATAAAATAGAGAATCATGAACAATATATCGACCTAGTACATCATGTACCAAAATGTGCCCACCATGCAAAACACCCATGTACATCAACCATGTACATCAACATCATACAATGTGCCAAAAGATATTGTCCATGGAATGTATCAACCACATTCCTCTATCAACATGTCAACATGTGCATCTACCAATATGCCAACCATGTGCATCCACCAATATTCCAACCAAGTGTCATATCACTCATGATATGTCTCAATCATGAGCCAAGTACCATAACCATGTATCAAAAAAATACCAATTGTTATTCCAATCAAGTAATATCAATGGTGTACTATCATCCAGTATATGCCATATATGAGTGTACCAAACATGCATATCAACACATATCACCCCATGTACCAAGAAAGTACATCAACCAAGCACCAATACCACAACACGATGAATCCTCATACATGTATGCCAAATCCTCCATAAAATATGTGTCAATCAAACTGCTAGTAGGTGCCCCTACCAGTGTACCAATCATGCATCAACTATAGATCAATACATGACTCATCAATGATGTACAACATGATCACCTCATCAACTTACCAACTACATGTTCCAATATGTAGCCCATTCATATGCAAGATATCCAATCAATAAGATTTTAATAATACATCACAGGATATATCAATTAAACTCAAATATGCATCAGCCATGTACCCCAACATATTAGCCTCAATCCTCCATTTACTATAGCAAATGATAATGATCCATCAATGCATGTACTAGTAGTATAACTCAATAGATCAATGATATCTCAAGATATATCACATAACCAAGGTGTCATAACTTCACTGTCATAACCATCATTGTTCTTCAATAGAAAATGACTCAATCCATACTCATGGGTTAGTGCCATGCATCCAAGATGGCCTTTCATTATTTTTATCATCACATTACATAATCCAATATAGAATCATGAAAATCTGCAGCAAACAATGTCAGAACTTGCAATAACCTATGTCATACCCTGCATCACAGAGTTATACCATCACATCAAGCTGCAACCCTTGCACATTGCCTTTTACCCAAGGATTTACCACATATATGCGGCTTGATGCACAACATCTTGTGTATGTACACGACCTATTCAAGGTCAACATGTGTATGTACATGACTGATACCACTGTCACCCGCGTATGATTCAGTAGATGACTTACTATAGTTTCCCTTAAGGCTTCCATTCTTCTCTGGCTGCTTAGTCTTCTTCACCCACTTCTAAAGGTGTCCCTGCTTCTCAGAAGAACTTGAGATCTGAGCATCCATATTTTCAAATATGTCTCCCTTCCTTACTTCATTCCTTTTTCTATCTGAAGTTCTCATCATGGACTTTCTTATTATGTTCAATCAATCCTGGGATTTGTGTACAAATCCACTATAGCTGTAGCATCTCATGGTGTTACAATGAACAACAATATGTCCTACTTGATCACATCTCCAACACCTTATGGTGTTATAAAATATTCCATTATATCTCCTTTCATAAGCTCTACATTAAAAAGATTTGTGACCATATTCATTACATGAATAACAATGCCCATGAAAAATACTTTCATACCTTTGCTTTGGTGTCCCAAAGATTTCCTCTTGATATATTCCTTGCTTTGTTATTTTGAAATTTTCTTTGCCTTGTGTAGATGGTTGTTCTACAACATTGTTTTCCTTCTCTGATGGACTTACCTCATGCTTCTTTGAGGTGCTTGCTTCAACATGTGTAGCTTCTTCTTTGTAACCAAGACCTGATTTATCATATGGTGATCTTTTACTTTCCAATATCTAATTCAAGATTTGTGAGCTATTCAATAATTTGTTTTACTTCTCTACCTTATTTCTAAGGTCAAGAAATTTAGCTTCTAACTTATGACATGACTCTTCCTTTTTACTTATTTGATTTCTCAATAATTCCTCTACCCTTTTGGCTTCTTCAATTTGGGTCTTAAGATGGACAATAGTTTCAAGACATTTGCTAATCCAATCATCTACCTTCATATCTTTTTTTTCATTCTTAAGTCTTGTGATCAATTCTTCCTTTTCTTCTAATCTAGTCTTATTGATCTCTTCTTGTTCTTTGAGCATTCCCTTTAACTTCAATATGTGCCTTTGATTCCTCCTAAGAAACTTCTTAGTGTTATCCGAAAGATAGTTATATTGTGTATAATAATGATCACTGTTATATCTATATAAACCCTCTTCAACTTCTTTTTGAAGTTCTAATAGATATTCTTCTATTCTTTCCATGGGATCACTACCATCAAATTTTACACAAACTGTTTATAGATCTTCTTCTTCACTTGAGAAAAATTCAACATCATCACATTTTGAAGCATTTCCATCAAGTGTCTTTGGATATTCTTTACCTTCATTTGAAATACTTTTGAGATTTTCCTTTGTGTTATCTTCACTTGAAATGTTTGCACGATGACATTTTGAAATAATACAATCAAAGGTTTTTTATGATTCTTTATCTTTGATAATATTGATGGAGTGGTCTTCAATATCTTCCTTCTCCTTCTTTCTTTGATATGTCTCTTCTATCTTTAGCCCCAGATCCTTGGTGGAAGTGCATTTTCCCATGCTCTCTTTGATAGGGCTTGAGAGTCCACTAATAATGGTCTTGAGAGCCAATGCATCATTCTTCTTTCCTTCCCTTTGAGCTACAAACTTTGACTTCTTCTTCAAAGGAACTGATCCACCAATGGCTACCTTCCAAATCGTTTCTCCCATTGTCTTCAAATGTTATTCCAGCTCTATTCTCCAAGTAGAATAGTTTTCCTTATCAATGATTGGAACTTCATCATCCATTTGTGTGTCTATGGATCTCCTTCAAGCTTGTTAAGTCTTGTAGTGAAGGCCCCGCTCTGATACCAATTTTTTCACACACCTACCACACTTAGAGGGGTGGTGAATGAGTGTGGGGCTCTTTTCCCAAAACTTCCCTCTTACACAAAACTCCTTAGTTAACATTCAACTTTTACTCATTACTCATTGCTGTAATTTATAACTAGTTAGATGTAAACATATATCGACAATATATCACCAACAAATCATATTCACAAGGAACACAAAGAACACAAGATATATGTACAATTTTTCTTTTTAGTACGAACTAAAATTCTTGGGGTTTATCAACAACAACTAAATAGATTACAACTCTACAAGAGTACCAGATCTTTAATCCAAGACTCATCTTACACCCTCAACACCAACTGAGACGAGGCAACAATCCTACACATATACCAATCTGTCACAGTTATGTGACCCGTCAGTAGTGCATCTCGCATGTGTATGCATCCTGAATCACTACAGGCCACGTATGTATGCGACCAATATATATAACAACCTGCGTATGCCTTCTAAGCTATTACAGTTTATCCTTTTCATCACATAGTCATATCCTCTGCAACGTGCAAGCAGATTTTCTTTTGTCTTCCACTATCCAAACTAACCACCAGCCAGTCACAACACATCCAAGCTCTCCAATAGATTACTCATGCTAACTCAATCATGTATAAGCAACTAGTATAACATAGAAATCATATCATAATTGAATCACAAGAGTATTTCTCACTCCATCAACCAACATAAACCACATCACATCGTCCATACCAAGAATTCCCTAAGGATTCACAGCACAACAAGCAATATTATCCATCAATATAATAATGTAACCATACCAGTGTCTCAGTGACATATCTGAGCCCATAGAATGTAGATTTGGAACCTGCTTCAGTCTTCAACAACCAATCATCAACTCAAACACAAATATCCATGATTTTATCCAATGTATGGACCCTGTCTTCATACAACCCATGTATGTACATACCCTAGCTCATTACAACCCGCGTACAACTCAAAATATAGGGTTTCTAAAGCTCCGAGACTTTTTCCATCAAGATCTAAGATATTGCTGAAAATTTGATGCATCCATGAGATCCTCCTCACGCTCTCTTTCTGAGAATAGATCTTCAATCATGCTCAAGAGATCCACACGAAATATGCTCTCACAAAAATCTCTCACAAGAATCTCTCCATCAATACTCCAAAAGATAATCTCACAAGAAGCTCTCCATTGATCCACAAAAAGAATGTGTTGCAAGAGACCATTGCTATCTTATTTATACTTTCATCCTCTAGGTCACTTAACCTATTTTCCCTATCTTAGGGTTAACCACTTTCCATAAATAGAAAGTTCTCCAATACTTTATCATTTAAATATTCCTTCTTGATTTTGTCACTTCTCTTTATCATTTAAATAATCTTTCTTGATTTTGTCACTTCACTTTATTATTTAAATAATCCTTNGTCACTTTACTTTATCATTTAAATAATGATTTCTTCTTTTCAAGCACTTTGACTTCTTTGACCTTTTGGGGATTCAAGCCAACATATGAGGGTCCTCCAATTTGTAAGTCCATAACTCTCAAACCATGAGGAGTTATGTGACATTCCACATACCACCGGAAATGGCATGACAAACACTATCCATCTAGCATAGTTTTACCAACAACTTCACTGATCTTCATCTCATTATTCCACATACAAATATGGGTTCTCTCAACCACAACTCAACCGCAAAGCGTATTCCCATGAGGGCTTTCACCATAAGGGGACCACTTTGGAGTTCATCCATTTGCGCTTCTTATCAACCATGAAAAGACAATAATGAGTCATCTTTACATCAAACAAAGTATGCATCATATATCAAGGAATCCATATTCATCATGTATCAATGACAGCTCATTGATCCATCTTCATCAATTGGTTTCCACATGACATCTATCATTCTCATCAAGGACAATACATATACATTGTTCATCAATCATTAGTTGATCAAGCCTATCAATCAATCAATCAATCACTTAATCACTTGACATCAATCAATTAATCCATTTACAACAATCAATCACTTAATCACTTGACATCAATCAATAAAACCATTGGCATCAATGAGAACATGATCCAACAATCTCCCCCTTTGGCATTGATGGAAATACCTACATTGATGTCAACATCAATCATTGAGGACAACATGTATACAAGGTATTCTCTACATCTATAATCATCAATCATATCAATGTGACTATCTCTCCCAATCATTTAGGACTATATCTCCCCATTAAACATCAATCACATCAATGTGACTATCTCTCCCCATTTGACATCAATGGAAAAGGGTCTTCTCTTCTTGGGGCTTCTCCTCCTTCTTGAATGATTTTCATCTTCCTCTGAATAATCTCTCCCCTTTTGAACAAAGGATATCACTCTGATGCAATGCTAAAGATAGATTGCTCATACTCCCCCTGTGACCATTGCTCCCCCCTGGAATTGTGCCCCTGTGCTCTTTCTTCAAATATAGGGCTCTTTAGTAGTTATGCATCTAATAAATATTTCCTCCTAGAATCATGGGAAGAAGAATGACTCCCCCTATGGGTATGTATCCCCCTATCTTCAACCGGATCATAGATCAACCACTCTCTCTATGACGATCCTTGGACCTGTTTATGCATCAAACATGTTCCATACCATACATCATGAAACGAAAGATATGTCAACGATAAAATAGAGAATCATGAACAATATATCAACCAATTACATCATGTGCCAAAATGTGCCCACCATGTACAACACGCATGTACATCAACCATGTGCATCAACATCATACAATGTGCCAAAAGATATCATCCATGGAATGTATCAACCACATGCCTCTATCAACATGTCAACATGTGCATCTACCAATATGCCAACAATGTGCATCCACCAATATGCCAACCGAGTTTCATATGACTCATGATATGTCTCCATCATGAACCAATTACTATAACCATGTATCAAACAAATACCAATTGTTATGCCAATCAAGTAATACCAATGGTGTACTATCATCCAGTATATGCCATCTATGAGTGTACCAAACATGCATATAAACATGTATCAACACCTGTACCAAGAAAGTACATCAAGCATGCACCAATACCACAACATGATCAATCATCATACATGTATGCCAAATCCTCCATAAAATATGTGTCAATCAAACTGCTATTAGGTTTCTCTACCAGTGTACCAATCATGCATCAACTATAGATCAAGCCATGACTCATCAATGATGTACAACATGATCACCTCATCAACTTACCAACTACATGTCCCAATATGTAGCCCATTCATATGAAATATATCCAATGATTAAGATTTCAATAATACATCACAGGATATATGAATGAAACTCGAATATGCATCAGCCATGTACCTCAACATATTAGCCTCAATCCTCCATTTACTACAACAAATGCTAAGGATCCATCAATCCATGTACTAGTAGTATGATTCAATAGATCAATGATATCTCAAGATATATCACATAACCAAGGTGTCATAACTTCACTGTCATAACCAACATTGTTCTTCAATAGAAAATGCCTCAATGCATACTCATGGGTTAGTGCAATGCATCCAAGATGGCCTTTCATTATTTTTATCATCACATTACATAATCCAGTATAGAATCATGAAAACCTGCAACAAACAATGTCAGAACCTGCAATAAACTATGTCAGACATTGCATCTCAGAGTTATACCATCACATCAAGCTGCAACCATTTGGCATGGCATTTTTACCAAGGATTTACCACATATGCGCGGCCTGATTCACAACAGCTCACGTATGTACGCGACCTATTCAAGGTCAGCATGCATACGTACACAAATAATAACCACTGTCACCCGTGAATGCTTCAGTACATGAGATACTATAGCTTCCCTTAAGGCTTCCATTCTTCTCTGGCTGCTCAGTCTTCTTTACCCACTTCTGAAGGTGTCCCTGCTACTCAGAACTTGAGCTCTGAACATCCATATTTTCAAATATGTCTCCCTTCCTTACTTCATTCCTTATTCTAGCCATGCTATGTGAAGTTCTCATCATGGACTTTCTTCTTGTTTTCCAACAATCCTGGGATTTGTGGCCAAATCCACCATAGCTGTAGCATCTCATGGTGTTACAGTGAACAAAAATATGTCCTACTTGATCACATCTCCAACACCTTATGGTGTTATAAAATATTCCATTATATATCCTTTCATAAGCTCTACATTCAAAATATTTGTGACCATATTCATTAAATGAATAACAATGCCCATGAAAAATAATTTCATACCTTTGCTTTGGTGTCCCAAAGATAGCTTCTTGATATCTTCCTTTCTTTTTTCTTTTGAATTATTTTTTGCCTTGTGTAGATGTTTGTTCTGCAACATTGTTTTCCTTCTTTTATGGACTTACCTCATGCTTCTTTAAGGTTCTTGCTTCAGCATGTGTAGCTTCTTCTTTGTATTCAAGACCTGATTTATCATATGGTGATCCTTGACTTTCCAAGATCTAATTCAAGTTTTGTGAGCTATTCAAGAATTTGTTTGACTTCTCTACCTTATTTCTAAGGTCAACAACTTCAACTTCTAACTTATGACATGACTCTTCCTTTTCATTTATTTGATTTCTAAATAGTTCCTCTACCCTTTTGTCTTCTTCAATTTGGGTCTTGAGATGGAAAATAGTTTCAAGACTTTTACTAATCTCATCATATACCTTCATATCTTCTTTTTCATTCGTAAGTCTTGTGATATCTTCTTCCTTTTCTTCTAATTTATTCTTATTGCTCTCTTCTTGTTCTTTGAGCATTCCCTTTAACTTCAAGATGTGCCTTTGATTCCTCCTAAGAAAATTCTTAGTGTTATCCAAAAGATAGTTATAGTGTGTATAATAATGATCACTGCTATATCTATATAAACCCTCTTGAACTTGTTTTTGAAGTTCTAATAGATATTCTTCTATTGTTTCCATGGGATAACTACCATCAAACTTTACACAAATTGTTTCTAGATCTTTTTCTTCACTTGAGAAAAATTCAACATCATCACATTTTGAATCATTGCCATCAAGTGTCTTTGGAGATTCTTTACCTTGATTTGAAATACTTCTGAGATCTTCCTTTGTGCTATCTTCACTTGAAATGTTTTCAAGATGACATTTTGAAATAATACAATCAAGGGTTTTTGACGATTCTTTACCTTTGATAATCTTGATTGAGTGGTCTTCAATATTTTCCTTCTCCTTATTTCTTTGATATGTCTCTTATAGCTTTAGCCATAGATCCTTGGCGGAAGTGCATTGTCCCATGCTCTCTTTTATAGGGCTTGGGAGTCCACTAAGAATGGTCTTGAGAGCCAATGCATCATTCTTCTTTCCTTCCCTTTAAGAAGAAAACTTTGACTTGTTCTTAAAAGGAACTGATCCACCAATGGATGCCTTCCAAATCACTGCTCCCATTGTCTTCAAATGTAATATCATATCTATTCTCCAAGTAGAATAGTTTTCCTCATCAAGGATTGGAACTTCATCATCCATTTGTGTGTCTATAGATCTCCTTCAAGCTTGTTAAGGCTTGTAGTGAAGGCCCCACTCTGATACCAATTGTTGAACACACCTACCACACTTAGAGGGGGGTTGAATGAGTGTGGGGCTCTTTTCCCAAAAATTACCTCTTACACAAAAATCCTTAGTTAACAATCAACTTTTACTCATTACTCATTGGTGTCATTTACAACCAGTTAGATGTAAACATATATCAGCAACATATATCATCAATATATCATCACAAAATCATCTCCAGAAGGAACACAAAGAACACACAATATATGTACAATTTTTCCTTTTATTACGGACTACAATCCTTGGGGTTTATCAACAACAACCGAATAAAGTACAACTCTACAAGAGCACCAGCTCTATAAATAAAGACTCATCTTACACCCTCAGCACCAACTGAGACAAGGCAACAATCCTCCGTAGATACCAATCTGTCATAGGTACGTGACCTGTCAATAGTGCAGCCCGCGTGTGTACGCGTCCTGGCTCACTACAACCCGCGTATGTACGTGGCCAATATATACAACAACATGTGTATGCCTTCTAGGCTATTAGGATTTATCGTTTTCATCACATACTCAGATCCTCTGCAACCTGTAAGCATAATTTCTTCTGTCTTCCACTGTCCAAACTGAAAAACATCCAGTCACAACACATCCAAGCTCTCCAATAGCTTACTCATGCTCCACAACCAATCAATATGAATGCTAACTCAACCATGTACAAGCAACTAGTATACCATAGCAATCATATCACAACTAAATCACAAGAGTATTGATCACTCCATCAACCAACATAAACCACATCACAACAACCATACCAAGAATTCCCTAAGCATTCACAACACAAAAAGCAATACTATCCATCAAGACAATAATGTAACCATGTTAGTGTCACAGTGACAGATATGAGCCCATAGAATGCAGATATGGAACCTGCTTCAGTCTTCAACAACCACTCATTAGCTAAACACAAATCTCCATGATTTTATCCACTGTATGCACCCTATCCTCATACATCATGTGTATGTACACGCCCTGGCCCATTACATCCCGCATACACCTCAAAAACTAATGTTTCTGAAGTTTAGAGACTTTTGTCGTCAAGATCTCCGATATTGTCGAAACTTTGATGCATCCATGAGATCCTCCTCACGCTCTCATTTTGAGAATAAATCTTTAATCATGCTCAAGAGATCCACACCAAAGATGCTCTCACAAGAATCTCTCCATCAATACTCCAAAAGATAATCTCACAAGAAGCTCTCCATTGATCCACAAAAAGGGTGTGTTGCAAGAGACCATTGCTATCTTATTTATACTTTCATCCTCTAGGTCACTTAATCCATTTCTAAGTCACTTAACCTATTTTCCTTATCTTAGGGTTAACCACTTTCTATAAATATAAAGTTCTCCAACAATTTATCATTTAAATATTCCTTCTTGATTTTGTCAATTCTCTTTATCATTTAAATAATCTTTCTTGATTTTGTCACTTCAGTTTATTATTTAAATAATCCTTCTTGACTTTGTCACTTTACTTTATCATTTAAATAATGATTTCTTATTTTCAACCACTTTGTCTTCTTTGACCTTTTGGGTGTTCAAGCCAATATATGAGGGTCCTCCAACTTTGTAAGGCCATAAATCTCAAACCATGAGGATTTATGTGACATTCCACATACCACTGGAAATGCCATGACAAACACTATCCATCTAGGATATTTTTACCAACAGCTTCACTAATCTTCATCTAATTATTTCACATACAAACATGGGTTCTCTCAACCACAACTCAACCACAAATCGTCTTCCCTTGAGGGCTTTCACCATAAGGGGACCACTTTGGAGTCCATCCATTTTTTTTTTATCAACCATGAAAAGACAATAATGAGCCATCTTTACATCAAAAAAACTATGCATTATATATCAAGGAATCCATCTTCATCATGTATCAATGACAACTCATTGATCCATATTCATCGATTGGCTTCCATTTGACATCTATCATTCTCATCAAGGAAAATCCATATCTATTGTTCATCAATCATCAATCAATCAATCAATCACTTAATTGCTTGACATCAATCCTTTGAAATCAATCAATCAAACCATTTACATCAAACAATCACTTAATCACTTGACATCAATCAATCAAACCATTGGCATCAATGACAACATGATCCAAGAATCTCCTCCTTTGGCATTGATGGCGATACTAACATTGATGTCAACACCAATAATTGATGTTAGCATGTAGACAAGGCATTCTCTACATATATAGTCATCAATCATATCAATGTGACTATCTCTCCCCATCATTTATGACTATCTCTCCCCATTAAACATCAATCACATCAATGTGACTATCTCTCCCCCTTTGACATAAATGGAAAAGGGTATTCTCTTCTTGGGGTTGCTCCTCCTACTTCAATGCCTTTCATCATCCTCTAAATAATCTCTCCCCTTTTGAAGAAATAATATCGCTTTAATGCAATGATGAAGATACATTGCTCATACTCCCCCTGTGATCATTACTCCCCCTAGAATTCTGCCTATGTGCTCTTTCTTCAAATATAGGGCTCTTTTGTAGGTAAGCATCTGATAAATATTTCATCCTAGAATCATGGGAAGAAGAATGACTCCCCCTATGGGAATGTCTCCCCCTATCTTCAACTAGATCAAAGATCAACCACTCTCTCTATGCCGATCCTTGGACCTGTTTATGCATCAAACTTGTGTCATACCATACATCATGAAACAAAACATATGTCAACAATAAAATAGAGAATCATGAACAATATATCAACCAAGTACTTCATGTACCAAAATGTTCCCACCATGCACAACACCCATGTACATCAACATCATACAATGTGCCAAAAGATATCATCTATCGAATGTATCAACCACATGCCTCTATCAACATGTCAACATGTGCATCTACCAATATGACAACCATGTGCATCCACCAATATGCCAAACAAGTGTCATATGACTCATGATATATCTCCATCATGAACCAAGTACCATAACCATGTATCAAACAAATACCAATTGTTATGCCAATCAAATAATACCAATGGTGTACTATCATCCAGTATTTTCCATCTGTGAGTGTACCAAACATGCATATCAAGATGTATCACCACCTATACCAAGAAAGTACATCAACCATGCACCAATACCACAACATGATGAATCCTCATACATGTATTCCAAATCCTTCATAAAATATGTGTCAATCAAACTACTAGTAGGTGCCTCTACCAGTGTACCAATCATGCATCAAATATAGATCAAGCCATGACTCATCAATGATGTACAACATGATCACCTCATCAACTTACCAACTACATGTCCCAATATGTAGCCCATTCATATGCAATATATCCAATCAGTAAGCTTTCAATAATACATCACAATATATCTCAATGAAACTCAAATATGCATCAGCCATGTACCCCAACAGATCAGCCTTAATCCTCCATTTACTACAACAAATGCTAAGGATCCATCAATGCATGTACTAGTAGTATGATTCAATAGATCAATGATATATCAAGATATATCACATAACCAAGGTGTCGTAACTTCACTATCATAGCCAACATTGTTCTTCAAAAGAAAATGCCTCAATCCATACTCATGGGTTAGTGCCATGCATCCAAGATGGCCTTTCATTATTTTTATCATCACATTACATAATCCAATATAGAATCATGGAAACCTGCAAAAAACAATGTCAGAACCTACAATAAACTATGTCAGACCCTGCATCACAAAGTTATACCATCACATCAAGCTGCAACCCATGTGCATTTCCTTTTTCCCAAGGCTTTACCACATATACGTGACCTGATGCACAACCACTCACGTATGTACACGACCTATTCAAGGTCATCATGAATATGTATGTGATTCATACCACTGTCACCCGCATATGCTTCAATAGATGACTTATTATAGCTTCCCTTAAGGCTCCCATTCTGCTTTGGCTACTCAGTCTTCTTCACCCACTTCTGAAGGTCTCCCTGCTTCTCAGAACTTGAGCTACGAGCATCCATCTTTTCAAATATGTATCCCTTCCTTACTTCATTCCTTCTTCTATCCATGCTATGTGAATTTCTCCTCATGTACTTTCTTCTTGTGTTCCAACAATCCTGGGATTTGTGTCCAAATCCACTACAACTGTAGCATCTCATGGTGTTACAGTGAACAACAATATGTCCTACTTATCACATCTCCAACACATTATGGTGTTATAAAATCTTCCATTATATCTCCTTTCATAAGCTCTACATTAAAAATATTTGTGACCATATTCATTACATGAATAACTATGCCCACGAAAAATACTTTCTTACCTTTGCTTTGGTGTCCCAAAGATAGCTTCTTGATATCTTCCTTGCTTTGTTCTTTTGAAATTTTCTTTGCCTTGTGTAGATGGTTGTTACACAACAATTCTTTCCTTCTTTGGTGGACTTACCTCATTCTTCTTTGAGGTTCTTGCTTCAGCATGTGTAGCTTCTTCTTTGTATCCAAGACCTGATTTATCATATGGTGATATTTGAATTTCCAAGATCTGATTCAAGATTTGTGAGCTATTCAAGAATTTTTTTGACTTCTCTACCTTCTTTATAAGGTCAACAACTTCAGCTTCTAACTTATGACATGACTCTTCCTTTTCATTTATTTGATTTCTCAATAGTTCCTCTACCCTTTTGGCTTCTTCAATTTGGGTCTTGAGATGGACAATAGTTTCAAGACTTTTGCTAATCTCATAATCTAGCTTCATATCTTCTTTTTCAATCTTAAGTCTTGTGATATCTTCTTATTTTTCTTGTAATTTAGTCTTATTGCTCTCTTCTTGTTCTTTGAGCATTCCCTTTAACTTCAATATGTGCCTTTGATTCCTCCTAAGAAAATTCTTAGTGTTATCCAAAATATAGTTATAGTGTGTATAATAATGATCACTGCTATATCTATATAAACCCTCTTGAGATTATTTTTGAAGTTCTAATAGATATTCTTCTATTCTTTCCATGGGATAACTACCATGAAACTTTACAAAAATTGTTTCTAGATCTTTTTCTTCACTTGAAAAAAATTCAACATCATCACATTTTGAATCATTTCCATCAAGTGTCTTTGGAGATTCTTTACCTTGATTTGAAATACTTTTGAGATCTTCCTTTGTGATATCTTCACTTGAAATTTTTTCAAGATGAAATTTTGAAATAATACAATCAAGGGTTTTTGACGATTCTTTGCCTTTGATAATATTGATGGAGTGGTCTTCAATATCTTCCTTCTCCTTCTTGCTTTGATATGTCTCTTATAGCTTTAACCATAGATCCTTGGCGGAAGTGCATTGTCCCATGCTCTCTTTGTTAGGGCTTGAGAGTCCACTAAGTATGGTCTTGAGAGCCAATGCATCATTCTTCTTTCCTTCCCTTTGAGATGCAAACTTTGGCTTGTTCTTCAAAGGAACCGATCCACCAATGTTTGCCTTCCAAATCACTACTCCCATTGTCCTCAAATGTAATCTCATATCTATTATCCAAGTAGAATAGTTTTCCTCGTCAAGGATTGGAACTTCATCATCCATTTGTGTGTCTACGGATCTCCTTCAAGCTTGTTAAGGCTTGTAGTGAATTCCCCACTTTGATACGAATTGTTAGACACACCTACCACACTTAGAGGGGGGGTAAATGAATGTGGGGCTCTTTTCCCAAAACTTCCCTCTTACACAAAACTCCTTGGTTAACATTCAACTTTTACTCATTACATATTGTTGTCATTTATAACTAGTTAGATATAAACATATATCAACAATATATCATCAACAAATCATCTCCACAGGGAACACAAAGAACACAAGATATATGTACAATTTTTCTCTTTATTACGAACTACAATCCTTGAGGTTTATCAACAAAAACTGAATAGAGTACAACTCTACAAGAGCACTAGATCCATAATGCAAGACTCAACTTATACCTTCAACACCAATTGAGATGAGGCAACAATCCTCCACAGATGCCAATCTATCATAGGTACGTGAACTGTCAGTAGTGCAGCCCGCGTGTGTACACGTCCTGGCTCACTACAGCCTGTGTATGTACACGGCCAATATATACAACAACCTGCATATCCCTTCTAAGCTATTAGGATTTATCCTTTTCATCACATACTCAGATCCTCTAGAACATGCAAGCATAATTTCTTATGTCTTCCACTGTCCAAACTAACCACTAGCCAGTCACAACACATCCAAGCTCTCCAATATCATAATCATCCTCCACAACCAATCAATATGAATTCTAACTCAATCATGTATAAGAAACTAGTATACCATAGCATTCATATCACAACTGAATCACAAGAGTATTGCTCACTCCATCAACCAACATAAACCACATCACAACAGACATACCAAGAATGCCCTAAGCATTCACAACAGAACAAGCAATTCTATCCATCAATACAATAATGTATCCATACCAGTGTCTCAGTGATAGATCTAAGCCCATAGAATGAAGATCTGGAACCTTCAGTCTTCAACAACCAGTCATTAGCTCAAACACAAATATCCATGATTTTAACCATTGTACGTGTCCTGTCCTCATTCATCCCATGTATGTATGCACCCTGGCCCATTACAACCTGCGTACACCTCAGAAACTAGTGTTTATGAAGCTCTGAGACTTTGTCTGTCAATATCTCCGATATTGCCGAAACTTTGATGCATCCATGAGATCCTCCTCACGCTCTCTTTCTGAGAATAAATCTTCAATCATGCTCAAGATATCCACACCAAATATGCTCTCACAAGAAGCTCTCCATTGATCCACAAAAAGGATGTGTTGCAATAGACCATTTCTATCTTATTTATAATTTCATCCTCTAGATCACTTAACCCATTTCTAGGTCACTTAACCTAT
>JASDQU010306614.1:24284-41367 GCA_032191745.1 Picea mariana | reverse complement strand
ACTAGTATGCATGAGTTTTCTTGACTTACTTATTGATAATGTCGGTTAATTGTTATGAATATGTGAACCAGGTTTCTTTTCCTTTGTACCATAAGACACCTTAACTTCGGGATGAAGTTTCCTGAAGGGTGGGTGTATGTAACAGCCCTAGTAGAATATATACTTAGGGATTATTAAGTAAAAGATTTATTAGGTAATTAATTATTCCTAACATGTTAATAACTAAACAAAGATTGGTCTAATGATATTAATTAAGTATTTATTAATTAAGTAAAGGTTATAATTTTGATTAATTAATTAATTAATTAACTACCTATTACATTCAATAACATGGGTATTAAATTTAAAAAAAAAGATTAATAAGTTATATTGTTTAAATTAAAAAGGTTACGTATACGGAAGGGATAAGGGGCATTAATAAACAGATAGGGAACATTAAATAATTGGATGGGCATTAACTATGGGTAGGGAAGGAAGTAAATGGGGTGAAAGGGCGGTGAAGGGAGGATATGAGGGGAAGAAGGTTTACGAAGGAGGATTATCATTCTACGGGAATTTTTATTTTTGGAGGGTTCCCTTGGATTTGCACAGAGGAGAGTTTGAGTTCTGTAGTCGGGAAAGGTTAGTACAGGGGGCACCGGTTTGCTGGGGGTTTTGGGCACGGGTGCTAGGATATCCATATGGTATCCTGGAGCTAGGTAGTTGTCCTAGTTGGTAGGGTGGAAACTCGGTTTTGGGCAGAGTCGGTCCGTGGATTCAAGCTGGGCAAGGCAGTAGTAGGAAGGTCAACAAGACAAGCGAAAAATGGAGGGTTAGCATCAGACCTAGTTATTTTAAATTAAGTATTTGTTTATTCTGTTATGAATTTTATTATTTGATCAATTTATATGCATATGTGTTGAATTTATAAGAAAATTACCGAGTTTCATAAATCAGGTAGAAGTTACTATTTTGTTTGATTAATTAATTGACGTTAAATTAATATGGCCACTACATGGTTTATTTAAATTTCTGGGTGGGTAGGTAGGCCCTTGGTTCCATATTTGAACTAGCACTCTAATACCATATGTAGAGACCGTAAAATATAAAATTACATACAATTTAACATATAATTCCTTTCAATTTACATAAATAATTCAATCACTAGCATATAAACAAAATATTCAGCAGGGATTAAAATCTATCTACAGCATGAAATAACTCATCCATTCATAATTAAAAATACTTGCTTCTGATGCTAAATCCCGTTGCTTGGGTTGGTCCAATTCTGAAGTTGAAACTGTGTCAAACACTGCCCAAAATTGAGTTTCCTCCCTGCCAGCTAGGAGTAGCCTGTCCAGCTCCCTAGCTCCAGGATACCGTAAGGAGATCCTGGCCCCCGTGCATAAAACCCCCAGCAAACCGGTGCCCCCTGCTTCTGGTTCACCAAAAACCCAAAAAAAAAGCTCCCCACACTAGAAAAATAAGCACACCAGACATGCAGTCTTCCCCCCCTTCCAATAATTCTTCCTCCTCCAAAAATAATCATCTTTCTCCCCATAAGACTTCTCCTGTCATATGCCCCTTCACCGACTCTCTTCCCACTCATTAATATCTTATCCCCTTCATTATTATCTTATCCCTATATTTAATGTCTTATCCCCTTATTAATATCTTATCCTTATATTTAATGTCTTATCCCCTCCCGCATATGTAAATCATTTAATTAAACAAATTAAAATCATTAACCCTCTTAAATTTATTACCCATGTCATTGAATGTGATATGTAATCAATGAATTAATTAGTTAATTAATCAAAAGCTATAAACAATTAATTAATAAATAAATACTTAATTAATATTATTAATGCTAATCTTTGTTTAATTAAAACCATGTTAGGACAATTAATTACCTAATTAATTTTACTTAATAATCCCTAAGCATAAATTCAACTAGGGTTGTTACAAAAAATACTTTCTTACCTTTGCTTTGGTGTCCCAAAGATAGCTTCTTGATATCTTCCTTGCTTTGTTCTTTTGAAATTTTATTTGCCTTGTGTAGATGGTTGTTACACAACATTGTTTTCCTTCTTTCATGGACTTACCTCATGCTTCATTGAGGTTCTTGCTTCAGCATGTGTAGCTTCTTCTTTGTATCCAAGACCTGATTTATCATATGGTGATCTTTGAATTTCCAAGATCTGATTCAAGATTTGTGAGCTATTCAAGAATTTTTTTGACTTCTCTACCTTCTTTATAAGGTCAACAACTTCAGCTTCTAACTTATGACATGACTCTTCCTTTTCATTTATTTGATTTCTCAATAGTTCCTCTACCCTTTTGGCTTCTTCAATTTGGGTCTTGAGATGGACAATAGTTTCAAGACTTTTGCTAATCTCATCATCTAGATTCATATCTTCTTTTTCATTCTTAAGTCTTGTGATATCTTCTTACTTTTCTTCTAATTTAGTCTTATTGCTCTCTTCTTGTTCTTTGAGCATTCCCTTTAACTTCAAGATCTGCCTTTGATTCCTCCTAAGAAAATTCTTAGTGTTATCCAAAATATAGTTATAGTGTGTATAATAATGATCATTGCTATATCTATATAAACCCTCTTGAGATTCTTTTTGAAGTTCTAATAGATATTCTTCTATTCTTTCCATGGGATAACTACCATCAAACTTTACACAAATTGTTTCTAGATCTTCTTCTTCACTTGAAAAAAATTCAATATCATCACATTTTCAATCATTGCCATCAAGTGTCTTTGGAGATTCTTTACCTTCATTTGAAATACCTTTGAGATCTTCCTTTGTGATATCCTCACTTGAAATGTTTTCAAGATGAAATTTTGAAATAATACAATCAAGGGTTTTTGACGATTCCTTGCCTTTGATAATATTGATGGAGTGGTCTTCAATATCTTCCTTCTCCTTCTTGCTTTGATATGTCTCTTATAGCTTTAGCCATAGATCCTTGGCGGAAGTGCATTGTCCCATGCTCTCTTTGTTAGGGCTTGAGAGTCCACTAAGTATGGTCTTGAGATCCATTGCATCATTCTTCTTTCATTCCCTTTGAGATGCAAAATTTGGCTTGTTCTTCAAAGGAACCGATCCACCAATGGTTGCCTTCGAAATCACTACTCCCATTGTCTTCAAATGTAATATCATATCTATTCTCCAAGTATAATAGTTTTCCTCATCAAGGATTGGAACTTCATCATCCATTTGTGTGTCTATGGATATCCTTCAAGCTTGTTAAGGCTTGTAGTGAAGGCCCCACTCTGATATGAATTGTTAGACACACCTACCACACTTAGAGGGGGGGTGAATGAATGTGGGGCTCTTTTCCCAAAACTTCCCTCTTACACAAAACTCCTTGGTTAACATTCAACTTTTACTCATTACACATTGTTTTCATTTATAACTAGTTAGATGTAAACATATATCAACAATATATCATCAACAAATCATCTCCACAGGGAACACAAAGAACACAAGATATATGTACAATTTTTCTCTTTATTACGAACTACAATCCTTGAGGTTTATCAGCAAAAACTGAATAGAGTACAACTCTACAAGAGCACTGGCTCCATAATGCAAGACTCAACGTATACCTTCAACACCAACAGAGACGAGGCAACAATCCTCCATAGATGCCAATCTATCACAGGTACGTGACCTATCAGTAGTGCAGCCCGCGTGTGTACACATCCTGGCTCACTATAGCCCATGTATGTACGCCGCCAATATATACAACAACCTGCATATTCCTTCTAAGCTATTAGGGTTTATCCTTTTCATCACATACTCAGATCCTCTACAACATGCAAGCATAATTTCTTATGTCTTCCACTGTCCAAACTAACCACTAGCCAGTCACAACACATCCAAGCTCTCCAATATCTTACTCATCCTCCATAACCAATCAATATGAATTCTAACTCAATCATGTATAAGAAACTAGTATACCATAGCATTCATATCACAACTGAATCACAAGAGTATTGCTCACTCCATCAACGAACATAAACCACATCACAACAGACATACCAAGAATGCCCTAAGAATTCACAATAGAACAAGAAATGCTATCCATCAATACAATAATGTAGCCATACCAGTGTCTCAGTGATAGATCTAAGCCCATAGAATGCAGATCTGGAACCTTCTTCAATCTTCAACAACCAGTCATCAGCTCAAACACAAATTTCCATGATTTTAACCAATGTACGTGCCCTGTCCTCATTCAGCCCATGTATGTATGCACCCTGGACCATTACAACCTTCGTACACCTCAGAAACTAGTGTTTTTGAAGCTCCAAGACTTTGTCTGTCAATATCTCCGATATTGCTGAAACTTTGATGCGTCCATGAGATCCTCCTCACGCTCTCTTTCTGAGAATAAATCTTCAATCCTGCTCAAGAGATCCACACCAAATATGCTCTCACAAGAAGATCTCCATCAATAATCCAAAATATAATGTCACAAGAAGATCTCCATTGATCCACAAAAAGGATGTGTTGCAATAGACCATTGCTATCTTATTTATAATTTCATCCTCTAGGTCACTTAACCCATTTCTAGGTCACTTAACCTATTTTCCCTATCTTAGGGTCAACCACTTTCCATAAATAGAAAGTTCTCCTATACTTTATCATTTAAATATTCCTTCTTGATTTCGTCACTTCTCTTTATGATTTAAATAATCTTTCTTGATTTTGTCACTTCACTTTATTATTTAAATAATCCTTCTTGACTTTGCCACTTTACTTTATCATTTAAATAACGATTTCTTCTTTTCAATCACTTTAACTTATTTGGCCTTTTGGGGCTTCAAGCCAACATATGAGGGTCCTCCAACTTTGTAAGGCCATAACTCTCAAACCATGAGGAGTTATGTGACATTACACATACCACCGGAAATGACATGATAAGCACTATGCATCTAGGATATTTTTACCAACAACTTCACTTATATTGATCTCACTATTCCACATACAAACATGGGTTCTCTCAACCACAACTCAACCACAAAGCGTCTTCCCGTGAGGGCTTTCACCATAAGGGGATGACTTTGGAGTTCATTCATTTGTGCTTCTTATCAACCATGACAAGACAATAATGAGTAATCTTTACATCAAACAAACTATGCATCATATATCAAGGAATCCATCTTCAACATTATCAATGAAAATTCATTGATCCATATTCATCGATTGGTTTCCACTTGACATCTATCATTCTCATCAAGGACAATACATATACATTGTTCATCATTCATCAATGAATCAATCCTATCAATGAATCAATTAATCACTTAATTGCTTGAAATCAATCCTTTGACATCAATAAATCAAACCATTTACATGAATCAATCACTTAATCATTGGACATCAATCCTTTGACATCAATCAATCAAACCATTGGCATCAATGACAACATGATCCAATAGAAGAACCTCCTGCAAGAGATGGGACAACTCTCTTATGCTACCATATATAATTAGATAATAGTAAATCTATCTCTGCAGAATATAATCAAATACAAACATCCATGCAATGATCTAGACAAGATACAATTGAGGGAATAGTCCAAGTTTCATATTAATGATGGAAAACATGGAAAAACTTACAACCTTTTGATGTCGTTATACCATTCCTCCAAAATTATCCTTTCCATCCCATTCGTGCATTACCATATGATAGGTATGATGCTATGAACTACCCTCTCCCCCTTTCACCTTAGAATTCCCTCATTATATAGGTGTTGGAGGCTTAGCCACCATAGAGTATTTTCGGACATGGTTGAGTATTTAGCTTGACAAGTTTGGATTTGGATTATCTCATGGATATTTATTTTTCCTAAGATGAAGCCACGGGATATGACTTGAATCATTAACCCAAACTAACATCTTCCTCTCATAACTGACTGTTGGAATAATATGGGCTAGTTGTAACCTCCTCTAACCACCTCAACGCCCCACCAACACTCATCACATGGTGTTTAAAATGATCCTTTAATAATTGAGCAAGGAGTGTTGACAAGAGTTGAACAGTCCCTATACATGGGAAGGGGAGCGTTGACATTCAAACATGGTCAAAATCTCAAGGTAAAAGAAATTATTTTGACCTTCTTGTGATAGGTTTCTTCTTCAGTTTGTCTAGCAATTATGACATACAATTTCTCATGGTTTTATTGTGACTTATGCCAAATTGACACTTAATAGAATGTGATACATAAGTGGGTAACTTAGTAGAATGTGATACATAAGCATGACACTTAGTAGTGTGGGAATTTGGTGTGTACCAGTAGCCACTTCAACTTATTGTTTCCATGGATTCACATGATCTATCTTTTGAACAGTTCAATAAAACAAAGCCTTAGCTCAGGAACCTAAACCTAGCAAAGGAAATCAAGTTTCCATGTCACCCAATTCTGATTCATCTTCCCATTCTATTACCTCACATTCTATTCCCAAAAAGAATGAACCTAGGAATATCACCTTTGGTGATATGCACCTTGAAGCATCATCAAATGAAGACAAGAAATATGCCAAGGAAGATTTACAGACACACAGGGTGGCTTCATCATAGGACAATGGAAAGAAGAGGACAATATCACACAAAAAATATGACTTTTAATTTTATTCTATGATGACTCCATGGAGAAGTTTATTGATGGAAAACTTGTATTTTTTTTTTGGGACAACAAATACCATATATATATTTTGGCATGATTAATTTATTTTTGGGAGTCACAAGTGTGTTTATGGCACAATTATTTGTTTGGGGGTTGTCAAATGTGAATATATGTCATGGATGATATGCATATTGTAATTATGGAGGTACAAGGGGATATTTTAAAATTAAACAATAAATTTACTTAGGGGTTTCCCACCTATTAGTTATTATTTATTAAAAAACCTTATTATGATTATTTAATAAAAAATATGTCTTGCTTAACTAAAGGTTAGTTAACTACCTAAGTAAAGGTATTTGAACTAATCAAAACTACATTTGTGGAATAAAATAAGGACTTGATGGAGGGACACAACATTAGAGAATAGAGAGGCACACACTTTGATAAGCGTTTTATTGAATGTGGCAATAAGAAGGACTAAGAAGCATAGATTATTGACATGTTTCCAAAGAGTCAAGACAATGACACATTTCTAGCTTGTTGATCCAGTTTTATTAGTCTTGTTCTTTACTTAGACAAGAATAGTACCTGTGTGATGTAACATTCCACCTTTGACTTTTAAGTCTTACTTTGGTCCTTCCCACGCAGGGGTATGAAGAGAATGTTTTTGGATGTAATTTAGAATTGAATTAATAAAATCATTTTTGGTTTTAATATCAATTTTGGAATTGATGCATAATGATTATTTTAGATTTATCTTTTGATCATTTTTTTTCAATCTGATATAAATTTTTGTTACAAGCATTTTTATTTTTTTTTGACAAACACCAAACACATAAAACAACATCAGACCCAAGTACATATTTCTTGAGGACTAATTGATATTTTTCTAAAGTCTATAAACATAGGATAATAATCCCTCCTATCTTTCCATAGTCTAGCAAGATTCAAAAATTTTGTTGTAAGGACATTCAATCCTTTTCATCAACATTTATTTGGCAACCATACTAGGGAATTTGTCCATAATTCTCTGGTGTTTGTATCTTATTTTCTATATTTATTTTTCTCCTTTTTATTTTCTGATTTCATGACATTGCCTATTATATGACAACCTAATATTGGATATGGTTTAGATGATCATACTAGTATTTATTTGACTTTGTTTAATATGATTTTATAAACTGCTAACAGTTTTGGATAACTTCGTCATTCTTGGGAGGTCATTTCTAGAGACATACAAATTTTTGAACAGTGGGAAGCCTAGCAAAGAAAATCCCAAAATCAGCCACCTCAATAAGAGGTTGTCATATGTCCTGTAGGTCTCGTTCTTCTCTAAGAATGGGAGGTTTATCTCCAGAATTCAATCCTTTATATGAAGTTGGAAGAAGAAATGTTTTTTTAGAAAGTAAACAACCTAATCTCCAAATATCTTTATTTGACTCTTTTAGTTCATCAATATCCTTAAATACTATCTCTTTCAATATGACATATTCATGTTCTTCTTATGGTTCTAGTTCATCTAACTCATCACAAAGTTCTTCATCATCGATGATTGGAATTTTCTTCAGTCATCACATCCCAGTTTAATCCATGGAAGATCCTACCAACGTGATTAAGAAATTTGGTTTATTTTAGTTCAAATAAGATGCAATCACTACATCGTGGCACATTTATTAACCTTTAAATATTACACCAGCTACAGATCCCCTTCCTAAATTTAAGGATCATTTGCCCAAATTCTTAGGAAATGGTACCATTTCTACTAAAGAACATTCAATTTCATTTTCTAATGCATGTCATAACATAGGTACAAATGATAATGATATATGCATGCACTTGTTTTTCAATTCTTTAGAAGGGAAATTTAGTGCATATTTCTTTGAATTACCTCCCAAAGTATTTTCATATTGAAATGAACTAGCTTACTGGTTTAAGTCAACTTATGGGAACAACCCAAAAATCCAAAAGATATATTACATGAGTGTAATAACATTGTTTATAATAATGGTGAAACAATAAAGTCTTTCAATCTTCGTTTCACTAAATTATACAATCAAATACCTGAGTTAATTCGACCTCATAAACAAGATACTTTTATTCAATATTATAATGTGTTTCCTTCTTCTTATCGTTAAATATTAGAAGAGAAGAATGTAACAAATTTAGGATCTATAATCCAAACTTATTTAGAGTAAGAAGAACAATTGGAAAGAACTGGTCTTCTGAAAGAAGATTTTGTTAAGAAAACGGATATGTCAATAGTTTTGCAGCTTGTCCAAGATATGCGCAATCAAATGATTTCTTATGAGATTAAAAGGGTTACTTAAACATCAACTCATGTTGAGTCTTCCACACAAGTTGTTTTGAGGAATTATCCAACTAATAATTTATTCCAAAATAAGCCAAAGTTTGTTATCTCTAGGGTTTGGTTTAATTTATGTGATGATAATCATAAGGAAAGTACTTGTGAAGTTAAGAAAATGCATAAGAGAGAATATTTGGAAAAAGGACTAAAGAAACTATTTATGCCTTAGATTGGGCTCCTAAAGAGGATCTAATGTTAGTAAACACAAGGAATAAATTGTATGCAAATAAAGGGAAGGGTAGTAATCCTAAGACTACCTTTTATCCTAGTTCATCCTCTCAAGATACAAATCCTCGGGTTGTCACAACAACTCAAAGTGAAAGGGTATCAACCTCTTTACCTCCATAAAAGTATAATATTCTCAAGAAATTATCTAACATTAAAGTAGATGCATCTCTCTTGGACATGGTCAATGTTACTAAACAACAACAAGATGTAAAGAATTATATGGAAAAGATCATGGAGATGATTCACATGTAAATAAGTCAGGTGTAAATAATTTTAGAAATTTTGTAAAGAATCCTCCCTTTTATATTTCTGTAAAAATAATGGATAGGATAACTTTTTTTTTCTTAATAGATGGTGGATCTGGCCCTAGCGTTATGTCCAAGATTATTATGGAAGAACTAGGACTCTCTTGTACAAATGAAAATTGGAGAAGTATGTTTTCCTATAATAATCAATAGAAAAAAACAATTGGTGAGATAAACGATGTAAATTTAGTTCTCTGTTCCCATCCTAAATTTAGAACCACATTGAATATTCAAGAAATTGATATACCCATGAGTAACTGTTCCATTGTTTGTGTCTTCCAGATTAACCACAATAGAGTTCATTTTTTCGACATTTCGAATCCTTAACTGGATTCATCATTGGGACAGTTAGTCGATGATTATGGTGGTAGAACCATGTTATAAATACAAAAATATGCAGAGAGATCAAATAGGTCAAATTAAATACCTAAGTAATAAACCCTAAGAGTGCCAAAAAAACTAACAACAAGAAAATAGAGTTAACATAAAAACTAATAATAAATGAATTATAAATCATTGTATATGTCAAATGAACTAAAACTCTTACCTATGAACTAGTAACACAATTGGTTTCCCAACCTATGAACTGGAAAAGTATGTAGTTAAGCTCTTAGATCCTTTGGTTGGCACCACAAACTCTTACATCAATGATTCAAGTGACTTTGTGAAACTCGTCAAGGAAGACATATTTGCACCAAGGGACATGCTCCTTAGTTTCGATGTGGTCTCTCTTTTCATGGAAATCCATTTGAATGAGTCTATTCAAGTTATCAATGAATTCACACACCTAGGGACAAACAAATTAGCAAAAGTGTGTCTTAGTTATAGATTTTTTAGCTTCCAATGGGAATTATTTGAACAAATAAATGGAGTAGCGATGGGTTCCCCCCTATCCCCAATTGTGGTCAACCTCTTTATGGAAAAATTTGAGAAGAAGGATCTTGACACATACCCCCTAAAACCCACAAGATGGAAGAGTTATGTTGATGATAATAAAATCAAGTGGCCACATGGGAAGGATGAACTAATGAATTTCCTTAATCATCTCAACAAGATTTCCAAGGAAATAAAATTTACGACAGAACAAGAAGAAAATGAAAGTATACATTTCTTAAATGTAATAATTACAAGGAAACATGATGGAACCTGTTAGCACATGAATGTTCAAGAGTCAAAATTCTTCCCTCTTTTACTATATATTTCACATAACATATTTTTTTGTTTCTTCAAGGTTACTTCAGGTTGAAATAATCTTGCAACATCTTGTGGAAGGTATATCCTACTTTAGGTACAATTTTTGAAAGCTTGGAATCTTTTTGCAAGAAAATAGGATGCTACAGGAAAGTTCACAATGCCTGGACTCATTGGCACTGTGAACTGGTAGTTTGGGATAGTTTGTAGCAATTAGCACACAACAGAGTCATGTTTTGATCATAAAATTTTAATTCCTGTCTGCGTTCTTTTGAGATTTGGTGTGGAGAAGCACCATATTACCATTGACTTGTTGAAAAACAATCAGCCCTACCTAGTTCATATTTTGGGAGAAAATTCAAAATCCTCACCTACAGGAAAGTTCACAGCGCATGTTGTCAAAGGCGCTGTGAACTCTAACAGTTTGATAAATACGAGCTATAGGAGGGATGCTAGATATCAGGGATGGTTCGAATGGTTTCCTAGAAGTTAGTTGGACATGAGGGGCATGTCGATTAAGGTTGGTTGTCATTAATGTCAACCCTTGAAGAAAGCCCGGTAGCACAAAGGTTTGGGTAATGGACCCAATTTTGTTTGATGTAAAGATGACTCATTATTGTCTTGTCATGGTTGATAAGAAGTAGAGATGGATGAACTCCAATGTGGTCCCCTTATGATGAAATCCCTTACAGGAAGATGCTTTATGGATTGAGTTATCCTAGAAGTATGGTTAGAGAACCCATGCTTAATTGTGGAATAATGAGATGAAGGATAATGTATTTTTTAGTGAAACTATCCCATATGCATAATGCTTGTCATTCCATTTCTGGTGGTATGTGAAACGTCACATAACTCCTCACAGTTAGAGATTTATGACCATGTGAAATTGGAGAACCCTCATGAGAATATAGAATCCCCCAAGAGTCAATGTGTCTTGCAAAATAAATTATTTTAAATGGAGAAGACCTAAAATAAGGAAAGTGTAAGGCTACATGAAGATATAAATAAGAGGCAAAGCTCACTCATTAAGGACACACTTGTGCATATTGTATATCCATTTTCTTGTGTAAAGAGTATTATAAATACTTGTGGATACATATAAAGTGGTGAATGTCTCAGGTAGCATGAAGGGTTGACGGAAAAATTCTCAGAATTACAGTGAATACAAAAACCCCTATTTTTCTGAGGCATACGTAGGTTGTCTGTGTATAGGGTGAGTACATGTACGCGGGATGTCTGTGAATAATGTGCGTACATACATGGGTTGGTTGTGTATAGGGTGCGTACATGTACGCATGCTATCTGTGTATAGGGTGCATGCGTACGCAGGCTGCCTGTGTATAGGGTAAGGACATGTTGATAAAGCCATGGAAACTTCAGAAGATGAAGATGCAGATGTTCTAGATTATGAGATCAAGCTCCCATGAAGGTCTAAAGTGCTCAGATACATCAAATCCATCCATTGGTTCAAAAGGTATGTCTTCTTTCTATGAATAGTTGGATTTTGATGTATGCATGAGGAATGGCAATGGAGATTTGAGGATTCTCCCTAGAGAGACTAGTGGCTACATGGGATCTTATGTATAAGTTAGATCTACAGAAATATAGTGCTGGTATGTTCATCATTGATATTTCTTGTGAGGCACATCTTGTATTTCTTGGCATATGGATAAGGATTTTTATGGTACATGGTTGAGAGAATTTATTTATGTAGTAGTTGATTTATTGATAGGATAAATATTAGAAAGGGTTTGATGGCTAAGATCAAGTGAGGGATATTATACTTGTTAATGATTACACACACCTATGTGGCACATGACTAGAGAGAGACATATTTTCCTTGAGTAAAGGTTATGTATGAGGATGCATGCACATGGTACAGTTACAGTCTAGATACAGTGATAGGTTATAGATATATGTGAAAGAAGTAACAGAGGGTCAAAATTTTTCAAGAAAAAGAAAACCCTAGTTTTCAAAAGACATACGAAGGCTACATAATAGTTAGGGCGCATACATAAATGGGTTGCATAATAGATAGGGTGCATACATACATGGCCTCCCCCGCTATAGGTCATGTACCTATTGTATTTTTGTAGATACATCTTCAGTTCAGGTACTGATTGATTACATGGAAGTTGTACATATTGGATATAGTTCAGTGGTACAGGTTGATATAGTTGTACAACAATATATCTCAAAGTGACAGGTTGTCAGTGGTTCCATCATTTTACTTATACTTCAGGACAGTTGGACGGGGAAAGGACAGGTGGTTGTAGCCACCTTCCAATTGCAGCCAAAGAACATAGGGGGTTGCAGCCTCCTTCTGATTGTGGCCAGAGAATTGGGGAGTTGGAGTTTCCCTCAGGTTGTAACCTGAGAAACTAGGGAGTTGGAGCCTCCTTCCAATTGTAGTTGGAAAACAAAAGAAGTTGGTTCTTCCAATGAATGTAATTCTTGAAGACGTATAAGAAAAAACATTATGTGGTTTTCTCCCGCTTTGGGTTTCCACGTAAAACACTGGTGTACTGTGTATGTGTGTGTTTGTTCATTTCTTATTGCTCATTATTGGATAATAATTATACATTGAAATAACACTTGGATTATTTGGTTAAAAAGGACTATAATTGCTCTATTACTGATTCACCCCCCCCCTCAGTAATCCAACAATTGGTGTCAGAGCAGGTTCCTTGAGAAATCAATTTAACCACTGAAAGGTAGATCATGGAGAGCAACAACTTGTATAAAAATGGAATACCACAGTTTGATGGGAAAAAGTATTCTTTTTGGAGCATAAGGATGAAGACATATATACATGCATAGGGATTTGAAATTTGGCAATCAATTATAGATGGATACATAACACCAAAAGTTCCACCAACAAATGACAAAGCAGTGAAACTTCGTCAAAAAAATTCCAAAGCCACAAATGCACTTTTGAATGGTATTAGTGAAACGATATTCACCAAAGTTTCACATTGTAAATCCGCTAAAGATATTTGGGACAAGATTTGAAATATTTATGAAGGAGATACAAAAGTCAGAGAAGTAAAGCTTCAAACTTATAGAGGTCAGTTCAAACAACTAAAAATGAAGGAAGATGAGAACATTGCAGCCTACATATTACAAGTCGATGAAACAATGAATGAAATCATAGGATTGGGAGAAGAAATTGAAGAATCTGTAATTGTTCAAAAGGTACTAAGATCTCTTCCTATGAGATTTAACCCTAAGATATCAACACTAGAATAAATATCAGATCTAAACTCAATAAGCATGGATGAACTTCATGGAATCTTCATAGCATATGGAACGAGAACTGAATAGGAAAATCCAGATGTAAAAGAAGCATCCTTCAAAGCATCTAAAAGATCAAAGAAAAATAAAAAGAAACAAGAAGAATATAGCAACATCAGTGACATCTCAAAATATGACGAAGAAGTGGCCAACTTCATCAAAACACTGAACAAGGGAACCAATGGTAGGTATAGAGGTAAGCTTCCTTTAATTTGTTTTAATTGTGATGGTATTCGTCATTTTGATAAAAAAATGTCCTCATAAGAAAAAGAGAAATGATGAAGGTTACTCAAAAGGAAAACAAACATATAAAGGCAAAAGAACTACAAAGAAAGTTTTCAAGAAAATATTATGCACCAAAGAAGACATTGTTGGCATGTTTACAGGTAGGTGTGCTTGTCATTGATGGCAAGATTAGAGTATGGAATGATGGCAAAACAAGGACAATGTAAGCTCAGAAGAGATAGTGCAGAGGTACACGAAGAGTGCAATAGTGTGCTTGTTTATATGATGGAAAACAGGAAGGCAAGGAAGATCAACAATGCAAGGATAATTGCATGGAAAGATAAGAAGCGTAAACTCCATTTCGGAGTTTCGGATACCGGGAGATTGAGAAGTCAAGAGTCGAGACTCTTCAACACAGGAGTCCCGGAGTTGCAAAATCTGGAATCCCGAAATATCGAAAGAGGCACATCAACAAGAGTTTTGCAGACCAGGAAATAACTCCATTTTGGAGTCCCAGATACCGGGAGTTGAAGTGTCAAAACACTTCACCATAGGAGTGCCGAAATGTCAAAACGACAAAATGCGAAACACCAAAATCCCGAAATAGGCACATAAACAAAAACTTTCGCAGATCGGGAAATAACTCCATTTCGGAGTTTCGGATACCGAGAGTTGGAAGAGTCAAGAATATTCATCATTAGGAGTCCCGGAATCATGAAATGTGAAACTCTAAAATCTCGGAAGAAGGAGGACAGTTTTGGATACCGGGAGTTGGAAGAGTCAAGACTCTTCATCATCAGGAGTCCCAGAGTCACAAAATGCGAAACACCAATATCCTGAAAGTAGGAGGATAGTTTCACATACTGGGAGATGGAGGAATCAAGACCCAAGACTTTTCATCATAGGAGTCCCGAAGTGCCAAAACGAGAAATTGTGAAATGTAGTTTTGAATAAGGCTGTGATCACAGCCGGTGGTCACATCGTCGAAGAGATGTAGAGAAGAGATCGAAGAGTTAAGCTCCTTTTTCGGAGTTTTAGGGTTTGCAACTTGGAAAGTCAAGATGCCTCGCATCAGGAACTCGCAACATGCAAAATCGCGAAGTGGCGAAAAGAGAAATGCCAAAATGATCAAAGCTAGTCCAGCTAAGCTCCTTGTTTTTCGGAGTTTCAGGGATCACGATAATGAGTGTCAAGATAACTCTTCACCACAGGAATACCGAAAGGTCGAATGTCGAAATGATGAAATATCAATGTAGCCGGTAGTCACCGCTGGTGGTCGCGTAAGTGGAAGAAGCTAGCATATCTAGGCTCCATTTCAAGGTTCGCTCTGTAACTACTAGAAATCACTGATGGTTTCTTCCAAAGGAATCAAAGAGACTTCGGTGTGATTGCCAGAGGAACTGAAGAGTCTCAAGGCATCTGCCAATGGAATGAAGACTGTTCATAGAGGCGATTGATAGATGGAAGAGCGTTGAATCCTGTAACTGCAACAGAGGGGATGAGCTCGACTATGACAGAGAAGACGAAGAGTCTCAACTACAAGACATGCTAAGGAATCTTGGCTTAACACCCAGTGATGATGGACGCATGGGAGGAACAACTAGAGAAGCTGAAGAGTTGCAATGATGATCAGGCAAAGCACTCGACATGGTGAGAGTATGCAGAAACATTGTTGAGAGGGCATGCAGAAGAGGCACAAAGACTATAAGAATGAAGAACAAAGAAGAGATTAGGAGGCTGTTTTTGAGAGTGATTCAAGCGTGAAGAAGGAGGGGTGTGCTACAGATGAAATACAAAGAAAAGGAATGGTGCATGGAATGGACATGGAGCTCAGAGCATAAAAGGTAGACGCATAGAAAGCCCAACGGATGTTTGCATCAAGACAATGAGACAGTAAAGGAAGGATGAGGTGCACTTGTAGGGAAAAACAAAAGATCAACAAGGGAAAGAAGATGCAAACAGAGAGACATTGATACAGGAGATGAGTGCAGCATAGTAGAATAGTGATAAGTCTGGTAAGCCAAAGATAAATATTGTATCACTATGATAAAGTTATATATATAGGAAAGATTTATTTTTCAGGGTGGAAGGGAGGTTCTAGGGAGGACTGTTGTCCTCAGAGGTTCAAGTGGGTTCTTGAACACAGGGAGTTGTAGCTTCCATTTGGTTGCATCCCGAGAAACCAAGGTGGCAGGGTGGTGCAAGGGAGAACTATTGTTCTCAGTTATACAGGTTGGTGCCTGTGTGACTGGAAGTTGGTGCTTCCATCCAGTTGGTGCTGGAACATTTAGGGAGTTGGTGCTTCCTTCTAGTGGGTGCTAGAGAAACAAGGGAGTTGGTGCTTCCTTCTAGTGGGTGCTAGAGAATCCAGAGAGTTGGTGCTCTCAGCAAGTAGTAGCTTGAAAAACAGAGGTTGTAGCCTCATTATGAGTTGGTGCTCATAAGTATGATAATGTAAAGAATGTAAAGAATACTTATCATATAAAGAATAAGAGGTTTTTACCCTTTATGGGTCTCCTTAGGAAATATATGTCTCTGTGTATCTCATATGTGTGAATGATGTTGAATGTTCTATTGCTTACTTCCATGCAATATTGTGACTGTCATTGAGTGCACTGTAAAGAATTTAAAATAAGCATAATTGTTTAAGAAAGGGAACAACTGATTCACCCCCCCTCTCTCAGTTGACCAACAATTGGTATCAAAGATGGCCCCTTTTATCTAAGGGTAGATTCTAGAGCTTAAACATGTCAATCCATGAAGGAAATTCAACCAATAAGGCCCCTATGTTTAATGGAACAAAATTTTCCTTCTGGAAAGTTAGAATGAGAACTTACATAATGGATTTAGG
>JASDQU010306613.1:84450-97781 GCA_032191745.1 Picea mariana | reverse complement strand
TGTCTCCTGTTTCCTTTTCATGTAACTGTAAAGTCATCTTGGCATTCTTTGAGTTGTTAATTTTTTTTAAGTGCGTATGTCGTTAGTTGTGAACTCTATGGGTAAAAACCTAGTTCTGTAGTTGGTTGAGTACAGGATCGAGGGTGACAATATCATGATTGGAGTTTAACAACTCTGTTATGCTTCCAAATATCCAATGACTATCATTGGATGTGATTTGATGATCAATATTGATTTCAAAGCCAGAAGTGATCAACCTATATCATGTTCTTTTCATATTGAAATGTCTAATGGTTGAGATTCATCGTGATTCAGTGATTCGGATCCATTTCGGGTAGAAATTTCTTGATCTTTATCGAAGCATTTTAATTATGAAATATCCAACGATGGATATGCATGTTGATCGAATGATCAAGATTTATTTTGGGGAGATAAGTGTTTCACTGATAAAAAGGAGACTCACCTCTAAAATGATTCTCAGGATGATACATGTACACCACCAAATTTCCTAACAATGGAAAAGTAGTTTTGGATACCACCTTGTGGATTCTAAAATCACTTTGTCAACCCAACCACCCCCACCACCATGGACCCTGCATCATGGTTTCCACCTATGCAACCTAACTCTAAGTGGCACTACCTCTCACCTCCATGTCAACCTTCCCATCCACGTCACCTATACTATTCCATGTCAACCTTGACATACACATCACCTATACTATTCCATGTCATCAATATGATCCATGTCACCAATATGACCCACATCATATTTGTTGCTACTCATCCAGAATTGGAAAGTTTTTTCAATTTCATAAAAAAAAATCAATTTTCTCCACAAAACCACCATGAATTTTGTAGGTTTGGATTCCCTATCTAGTTTTGACCCTATACCAACAAAATTTTACATTGTTGTGCCCATTAACCTCTGGATTTCATCTAAAATTGAGGATTTTTATCCAAATTTTGAATTTCCCCAATTATACCCTTGAGGCATTCTATCAAACACATTGTCTATAACTTGTAACTTCTTCCTCTGCAAGACAGTTTCTATCACATGTAACCCTAGTGTTGTAACCTTACTATAATACCACTTTGTAACATACCCATTACCCTATGTCACCCATTGAGGATACGAGGCACTGCTTCGAAATATAATGTTTCCACTTTTGTACTATGATAACAATATTCTCTTTGCCTTGTTATGAATTTTATGAATGCATGAAACATGACAAGAAATCTTATGCAAATACAATGAAACATTAAATGTCACAAATGCATATTTATTCATGTGAACATAACAACTATAAATGAATAACATACACATCATTAATTTCAACATAAATAGATAATCCATAAACACTTATCTTCAAAAATTAAACACCAACTAGCTACAGGTGAAGGACATTCCACCCAACCATAGGCTCTTTATTGTCCATGATATTTCTGCAAAGAGACCATCCCTAAGTTGAGGCTATGAGTCCACGAGGATTAATTAAGCCTATGGTTGCCTCTAGTCCTCTCACACAACCCAATTTTCCAGCAAACTATATTTTGTTAACTCCTACAACAATTCCAATCCACAAACTCTCTTTCCCTTTTAATCTGCACAAACTGAGGAATTGGAACCCCTTCTCTACCACACAATCTCTCATGCAATCCTCCTTCTCTCCAGGACTCCAGCACAGGTCATCCAGGAAATATCTCTATAGGGGACTCCAGTACTTATCAACTATAATGTAGTTTTCTCAATGACAATAATTTCCTCATGCACATGGGAAAAAACCCTCATTTAATACTCATAACAGAAATAATCAACATTCTATTATAGTGATGGTAACATAGGTTCTCCCAACAATTTCCCCAAGAATAATGATGGAAAAAAAGACCCACAATAACCAAAGAACAAATATTATGTGTACATGTTTTCAACTTGCCACTTGTCTTGTTAAGAATCCCTACATATATCCTTCGAAATCAATTTTTGAAGGGCCTATATATCTTTAAGAATATGGGTAGGAACAACCACAATAGAAAAAATATAAAGAGGCATTGATTGGAGAATAGATTTTATTAAAGTAGTCTTACTAGGGGGAGTTAGAAACTTCAAGGTCCAGTAATTAAGCTTGGATTCCAATTTAGAAAGCAAGTCTTCTCGAGAGGCATTCCTCAAGTTATTTTTTAGAAGTGGGGCCACTAAATATTTAGAGGAAAGAGAGCCTTTTTGGAAACCCAAGATTCTTAGGATGTTGGTTTGAACAGTCAATGGAGTATTAAAGAAGAAGATCAAATATTTTCTATGAGTTATAATTGTGCTAGAAGCTAGCATAAAGATGTCTAAGATGATTTTGAAAACCTAAGCTTCCTGAACTAAATAAGCTCCTAGAAAAAAAGTATGATCAACAAATTGAAAATGAGAAAGGAGGTCGACATTAGGATTCAACTTGATTCCTTTGATGAGGCCCCTAGAGATATCTAATTTGAGACTTTGACCTAAACATTTAGCTGCAAGAATAAACAAGAAAGGGGAAAGAGGATCACCTTGTCTAATACCTCATGATGGGTTGAAGGTATATTAAGGAGAACCATTAACTAGAATTGAAAAAAAGGCAGAATAGATCATATTTTTAACCCAAATGACCCAATCTTCATAAAAACCAAAGGTTGTCAATACATGTTGAAGGAAATCCTAGCTTAACCAAGCATACGCTTTGGACATGTGTAACTTTATCATCATACCTAGAGATTTATTGACTTTCAAGGAATGGATGGTTTCATGAGCTACAATTTTTCCATCCAAGATTAGTTTGCCTTCAACATATCCACCCTATTCTTGCGAGATTATTTTTGTTGTGATGAGCTTCAAATGGTTATCTATGATTTTGGTTATAATCTTGTAGATAACATTTCACGTGAAGATAGGTCCAAAATTATATACATTATTCGCATTGTAATCCTTAGGAATGAGAGTGAGGAAAGTAGCATTGAAATATTTAAGAATATTCCAAGATACTCTAGAACTTTACACAACCTCCCAAACATCCTTGCCTACCACTGACCAATAGTATTGAAAAAAAAAACAAATATGTCGTGAATCCATCTGGACCTAGGCATTTTCTCGATTCAATTTCCTTCACTATTTGGGATACTTCCTCAAAGGAAATAGGGAAAAACAATCTTAAATTTTGTTCAAGGGAAACCAAAGGGGGGGGATCGAGCTAATGATATTTTGAATGGAAACCTAATTGTCCATTGCGAGCTCAGAAAGAATCTAGATGAAATGATTATTGAGTTCCAATTGCATATCATGATGCTTCTCTATATTTTCCCTTGTTGTGGACTTGAGACTTGAGATCAGGTTGTGGTTTTTTAGATTAATCATAAAGTTGTGGAAAAACATTTAGTTTCTATCACCTTCTTTGAGCTATGTAATTCTTGATTTGTGCCAACAGAGGGTTTCTTCCTGCTTGACCCATATGTTAAATTCCTTGTTGAGGTGGATTCACTAGTCTATGTATTCATGTATTCTACCTTCATGAATGATATAGGCTAGTAGCTCATCCACCTCCTTTTCTAGCTGTTTATGGGCTTGAAAATTATTTTTGAACACTTATTTATTCCAAATCTTGATATTTTTCTTAATTTTATTTAATTTCTATTGAAATTGGTACATTTTTTAACCATTTGGAGGAAATATTTGATGCCACCATGCTATTAGATTCAACAAGAAGTCTAGATGATCAAAACATAACCTCTTGAACCTAAATGGTTTTGTCCTATGTATGAAAGAGTTGTCCCAAGAAAGACTAATTGGTCGATGTTCTAACCCTGAGAAAGGTAAAATTTTGGTTGTAAGAGACACTTACCTTTGTATCAAAGTTCCAGAGACTAGAAAATGATATAGCCTTAATGTTATCTAATGTGTGCCTCCTCTTTTATTACTCCAAGTGTGGTAGCCATTGGTGGTTTGAATATCAATCAATCTTAGTTTATCAATGGTTTCTTTGGAAGCTTAAATTTCATTATCCAACTTTTTTTTACCTCCTTTTTTCTCTAGGAGAGATATTGTCAAGTTGAAATCACCTCCTATTATCTAAATTTGACCTAGCATGATCCCACTTGTATCCAACATGTTGTCTAGAAAGGATGTTTTGAGGGTGAGATTGACGGGTCCATATGCATTGGTGATATAACCTTGATCCTAAGACTCAACCATTCTATACTTGACCATAAGGAGATTGGTTGAGTCAAGAAAGTGTTCCATGGCTCCTTGGGTTGGATCCCATAGTAAGGATAGACCTCCCACAAATATCATTGTGCTTACTATGAACAATTCACTACCTCTCCAATGTTTCTAAGCTATGGAAGTCATAGAATTTTGGTCATATTTTGTTTCTTATGGTATGACCATGATGGGATTTTATTGTGCTATTCTTCACTTAAGAAAGCATTTATTGTCTGGTGCATTGAGGCCTCTTATATTCCATGAGATGATCTTCATCTTAAACCTTGGGTTGTGATGAAAAATATTTCTTTGAAATCTCGATGGCTTGTCCAAATTTTGCTAACAATGCTCCAATTCCTTCTAATTTATATTTTGAAGTTTTGCAACCTCTTTTCTTCTCGTCTGCAAGATATTTTTTCTGAGATTTGAGGGGGGTGGTTTTGATTACAAGTACTCCATGGGAATTGTGTCTTTGTGATGCACTGCCTAATTTCATATTTCCCTTGATCATCTTATGTTGAATTTGTTGGGGTTGAGGTATCGAGAGATTGGATAAATGGTTCTCTCTATATTGATCTATGAGTGTTGGTAGTTAAATTTCCACTTGTTCAATATGCACGCCTTGGATTGAATCTTCTTCCTCGGAGTCAAGTTGTATTTCCTCTCAATTTTCCATATCCTATTTCTTGCCCTTATTTTCCTTTGTAATTTGGTTGGGATCTTGCATCCCTATTTTCAAGTTCTTCTTGTCCTCCAAGTTAGGACATATCTCTTTGATATTGTTTCGTCCATTCATCAAGGATTCCCTTGCTTGTATTGGATCTTCTTTTACATTCGCTAAGACCTTAAGACTATTGTTATTGGTAGTTTTGGGTTGGGGTTAGATTATTGGATTTCCTACCTGAATTTGTCTTACTGGGAACTTTGGTGAAACCCTCATCGTCAATTGTTTCCTTGGATTTATTTGTGCTCGACCCAACATTTTGTGGAAAATCTCTGAAAAGGTGGCCATGTTCATGGAATTTGTGTTAGTGAAAGGGGATGTACTCGTAGTCCAACATTTGTACCCAACCCACGTCCTGAAATCTTATCGTTATGGATTCTAGTAGAGCCCCAACCACATTCATGTACACAAATATCCTGACATATGATGTGTATCTCTCTATTCTTTTAACCTCTAAAATCTTGACAAAAGATCCCAACATATTGCCAAAGTATCCCTTCAATGGTTTATTTTTCCTAAAACTCTTGGGGTAAAGATTACATGTGAATCCAAATAGGAGATTTAGTAAAATCCTAATTTTCAAGGCTAAATCATTATGTCCAATAGCGCAGGTGAAACCTTACAGAGTTGAATGAGTAAGGACCTTCTTCAAAGTTTCTCTCTCTATCCTCAATGCAGGAAAAATCTGTTGTGAAAAATCCTTTAGATGTCAACTTCAAATCCACTTGGCCCTTGGGCTTCCATTTGGATTTGATCTAACTTACAAGAGATTTTTTAGAGGTCCAAATGCTCATAAACTTGTCTATTACAGCATGATCTTTCATGTATTGAATTTAATTTCCAATGTTAGAAAAAGGAACTTCATACCTTGGATTCTTTGTAGCTTTGGGTAAACAACCATTCTACATTTTGTTCTTATAATGATTTTTTGCTTCTCCTAGTTTTGTTGACTCAATCTCGCCAACAAATTCTTTCCCTACCCTGCCCATTTCTATAGAATAGTGATCCATTTCATCATGAGCCATGATAACCTCTTTGAATGCTTTGCTAGCCGAATCTAGCTGCAAGCCTGACATAGTATAGAAATTGGAGTCAACGCCACCTGGAAGCATCCTAAACACTAGTTCTGAAACCTATTCTACCAAACCCTAGATTATTTAACACCTATCATTTCCTCCTTCATGTCAAGTTTGTGTGGATGTGATCTAATACAATTTTTCTAATGCAATATGGTGCAATTAATATCAAAGGCAGTTTGGTGTGATTTGGTGCAATCAAACTCAAATATGGTGTGTTCTAGTGTGATCATGTTACACATTATTTTGGTCACCCTAATGATGATTTCACAAACATGTGTTCAGGCTCCCAAAATGAATTTTTGCCTGAGAAAATCAACTTCTTTCCTCCTCTACAAGATTGCTTTTTAGAAAGGGTCTGCAGGCTGCATATATTACACAGTGCGGAAATCTATGATTTCTACAGGCTGCTCTATAGCTGGCCCTCGAGGTTTCCGTAGGCTGCTATATAGGCAGGGTGCGGCAGCGTTCCAAAGCTAAAAGAGGAAAGAGGTTTCATGAAGTTTCTAGAAGGGGAATCTTCTAGAATATGAGGTGGCATTCATATGGTTGTGATCCTACTGGTTTCTCTGATTTGGTGGGATCATCCTCATCCCTTTAACCAATTCACCTTATCCTATATAATCATGGGCTTCTCATGGAAAAGGTTAAGCAACATTAAGCAGAGAATTGATGAAAGAATAGGCTGAAGATTGTGTGAAGGATCTTGTTTCTAGTGATGCTTGAGGTCACCATTTTCCCATCGAGCTTTTGTGGATTATATTCATGCAGATTTCAGAGCAAGTGTGTGTGTGTGTTGGAACAAAGGACCTCTAAAAGCGAACTTGCAACATCAAGTAAATTCAGTTGTATCTTCTATTTTCATTAATATAATACGGTGGCATGTCTCTTTCCCATAAAATGATTAGTATTTTATTACATGATTCCTCGATCACATGTTTAGGTTGTCATTGAATTCTACTATCGTTGCTTTCATGTTGGTTGGCTTGTGTCATTACAGATCTGATCTCACAGAAGTACCAGAGTGAAGCAAGGACAACAAAGATATAAGGAAGTGATTCATAAGGTATGTTATCTATTCCTCCTTTGGTAGTAAATTCAATGATCACAACTTAGGGAAAGCGTCTTGTTCCGTCTCGTTTTGTTCTAGATCTAGGTGGATCTAGGGGGATTAGTCCATGTCTGCATCTATCGATTTACCCAATAACAAAATCGGCGACTCCATTGGGGACCAAACCACTCCTTCTTAGGGTTCGTTAAACATACTCTGAGGGACTCATCTGAAGGATGAGCTCACATAAACAAGCATATGTTATCCTCCTCAAGCTTGTGTAAAAATAAAGAGGTACTCGCCAGAAATGGTGGGGGGAAATTTTGGAAAGAGATGTGTCTATGTATTTGTGTTAGTGGCAGTAAGCGTTACTCTTGAACATGGCACCCCCTTCATCATTTGAATCCGGGTTGGGAAATCCATTTGTCTCTCATCTAACTTTCTGCAAGTTCATATCTTGGGTCGTCTTTGAGTCAATGCTACCAAGACCAGTGTCATGCCATTCATATGTTCAAGAGAAGTTCAACCAAGCCCTCTATTGATTCGTCCATCTACAATTGTCAATTCCTACCATGTCGGCCTTCCTTGTGTTAGTTTCAAATCATGTTCGTACTTTTCTCCACCCTAAATCTGTTACTTATTTCATGTCATTTGATGGGGGATACATCAAGGCCCTCCTGTGACGAGTCTTTTTCTGTCGACTTCAGCTCAATATCTAGGAACAAGACTTAGAAATCATTTAGTTTCTTAAAGCATGCATGCCTCAATGGCAAGTTTCTTCGCTTTCGACAATGGATTTACTTCATTGATCCCTAATCAAGAGATTCCATCGAGTGTTCGACTTCATCTCATCTATTCACACTCGTTGGATTGTACTATTGTACCTTGGGAGTCATTGACATCAATGGTGATTTCCCTTGCACTTGTTAATGATTTTCATTAACGACCGGTAATCAAGGGGTTTCTAACCATGTTCGACTTCATCACTTGTAATCACATGGCTAGACTCGTACTAACGGATGACGGGATTGAAGACCCTGGACCTCATCATTTTTTATCCAGGTTGTGATGGAGCATTTGTGATATGAATTGGCCCCTAGTTCCACTTTGTATGTCTTGTGGATATGTCTGCATCTGAGTTTTCTAATACATAGATCCACAGTGTCTTCCTGGTGGCTATGTAGAATCTTGATGACATGGATACACAGTGTATAATTGGTGGCCATAACTTATATTTATGATTTCAATCATTTATAGTCTGAACATGTGAATGCCTACTTCATACATGGTATAATATTATGTGGATGCTTGATTGTTTGCAGGTTCCCAATTGGTGCACTCCTTGTTCCCGACACACACACGCATTTTTACAAAGTATTTTCGCTGTCACAAGTTCCAACCTCATACTTTGGGGGGCACTCTGTTACACATTATTTTGGTCACCCTAATGATGATTTCACAAACATGTGTTCAGGCTCCCAAAATGACTTTTTGCCTGAGAAAAGCAACTTCTTTCCTCCTCTACTAGACTACTTTTTAGAAAGGGTCTGCAGGGTGCATATATTACACAATGCGGAAATCTATGATTTTTGCAGGCTGCTCTATAGCTGGCCCATGGGGTTTCTATAGGCTGCTATATAGGCAGGGTGTCGTGGCATTCCAAAGCTAAAAGAGTAAAGAGGTTTCACGAAGTTTCTAGAAGGGGAATCTTCTAGAATGTGAGGTGGCGTCCGTATGGTTGAGATCCTACTGGTTTCTCTGATTTGGTGGGATCATCCTCATATCTTTAACCACTTCACCTTCTCCTATATAATCATGGGCTTCTCATGGAAAAGGTTAAGAAAGATTAAGCAAAGAATTGATGAAAGAATAGGCTGAAGATTGCGTGAAGGATCCTGTTTCTAGTGATGCTTGAGGTCACCATTTTCCCATCGATCTTTTGTGGATTATCTTCATGCGGATTTCGGAGCAAGCGTATGTGTGTGTTGGAACAAAGGACCACTAAAAGGGAAAATTGCAACATCAAGGCAATTCGGTTGTATCTTCTACTTTTCATTAATATAATACAGTGGCACGTCTCTTTCCCATAAAATGATTAGTATTTTATTACATGATTCCTTGATCACATGTTTAGGTTGTCATTGAATTATATTATTGTTGCTTTCATGTTGGTTGGCTTGTGTCACTACAGATCTGATCTCACAAAAGTACCGGACTGAAGCAAGGACAACAAAGATATAAGGAAGTGATTCATAAGGTATGTTATCTATTCCTCCTTTGGTAGTAAACTCAATGATCACAACTTAGGGAAAGCGTCTTGTTCTGTCTCGTTTTGTTCTAGATCCAGGTGGATCTAGGGGGAATTAGTTCATGTATGCATCTACCGATTTACCCAATAATAGATCCCCATATTACAAAGCTAAAACATAATTTAGTGTAGGAAACTTTTGATGATTTCACATGTATAAGTTATTCGAGTGTTTTATTTATTTAATGCTTATTAACTTTATAAAAAGTGATAGTTTTAATTATTCAACACTTATCAACTTTATGAAAATGACATATATTGGTATCAACTTTATAAGAAATTATATTTATTGATTGCTCTATTTATGTTCACTTACTTTATACGCTAGATTTATATAGGCCTTCAAAATGGAATAAAAAAAGTGTTGAGTACATTAACTATGATATCACTGCTTCAAGGTTAAAAGAATATTCATTTGATGGTGATGGTTTGAACAAGGGTTAGGGTTTCCACAACCCCCCCCCCCTCATGATCATTTTCCCCCTTGGTCGTAGATCACACATGTTTTCGGCACCTTTCCTCCCTTTCCCTTTTGTCCCCCAATTTCATCCATGTGGGCGGGCTCTCGGGTCCAAATGGAGGAGGAACTCCATGAATTTTTTTATGACCCGTTGGACGAATATCAGATATAGTATTCGTCGGCGATCATAGACTCTCTCCCCTCTCTCTTTGCAGGATCTGATTCCACTTCCCCTGTAGTGGATGAATACTATCCCTCCCATTCATCACATGTTTCAACTCTGTGACCCTACCCATGTTGATGTTTGGACAAAATCGACAAGACATTCTCTTAGATTAATAATTAATAATATAATTATTGATTATTAAATACTATATATAATAAGTAAATGATANGTCCAAATGGAGGAGGAACTCCATGAATTTTTTTATGACCCGTTGGATGAAGATCAAATATAGTATTCGTCGGCAATCATATACTCTCTCTCATATCTCTTTGCAGGATCTAATTCCACTTCCCCTGTAGTGGATGAATACTATCCCTCCCATTCATCACATGTTTCAACTCTGTGACCCTACCCATGTTGATGTTTGGACAAAATCACAAGACATTCTCTTAGATTAATAATTAATAATATAATTATTGATTATTAAATACCATATATAATAAGTAAATGATAATAATAAATAGTTATTGATTATCCAAGGAACGCATCCTTTCATGGATGGTCACCATATGTTCCCTATATATGGAACACTCATCATTGTAATAATATATCGATCATATATCATGTGAAGAAAAACAACATGGTATCAGAGTGGGACTAGGCTTGACTCCTTCACAGGAGGGCCTGGGAAAATGAGAGTAGAGTAAAATGTTGGGAGTGTTAAATTTATGGGGTTGTTACAATCTCTATGTACAACATATTTACTTTTTACTCCTACCTAAATTATAGAAATAATTCCATAAATTATGGTGGGCAATAATTTCTAGTAAAAATGTCTAATTACCTAAATATGAGGAGTGTACTGCATATTTACTTATACCTATATTTATGAAAAGAATCACATGAATTATGGAGGAACAATTTAACAAAGTCAAATGTTATGTGGATGGATTATAACCAAATTAATATTTGGGTAGTTACGAAGGTATTCTCCAACTATTTGTAAGAAAGAAAATTTAATTTTTCAAAGAGACGTGTATTTTTTGGATCAATCTAGTATTACTATAAAAAGACACTTGAAAGACACAACAATAGACACATATTTTTTCTCTCTCACATGTGGGATAAGTGATCTAAGGAAGAGACTAAGAAGTTGAAATTTTTTGAGTTACCTAGTGATATTCTAGTGTTTACTAAAGTAATATCGTATATCATTGGAAGTAATTACCACTTGTGGAAAATTGTGCTTATTTAATTTAACACTAGAAAATCAGCATTGTTATCCGTATGACATCGAGTATATGATGGATGTGTGATGGTAGTCGTATGACATCGAGTATTTCCTAGATGTGTGTTGGTAACCGTATGACATAGAGTATATGATGGATGTGTGTTGGTAGCTATATGACATCGAGTATATGATGGATGTGTGTTGGTCATAGTAGAAAACATATTATTTGGAGGGTTACTGTATATAGTTGTGCACAAGATAAATTGATCTCCTCTAGGAGATGCTTTTTGTTGTTCTTGTTTCTTGTTCTGGGAAGGCCACAGGTAATATATCTGAGAAGGATCCATAATGACAGTCACAGGAGGCATACATGGAGGGAAAGACCTTCCAACATGATATCAAGGAGAGACATTGCTAGACATGATGCTCAAAGATAGGAAGTATCTAGGAGAAATGTACCTCCCAGGATGGGACCATGCCAGATAGCAAAGACATTTCCAATTATCATGGATACAATGAGTCAAGATAGACTATATAATAACTATGGTAGATACAGTAGAGGAGGAAAACACATTAAAAGACTCAGAGGGAGAAGGTGTAGCAGTCCTAGTACATGAGTCGATCCATGAGATGTTGAGGAAGCAGGCATGGAATCAGTTCCAGTGTATGTAGAGGCACTCTTAGGGAGGGAGGTGGTACTACATCTAGAGGGAGCAGAGATTGAGTTACTTCCAAAGAAGGAGGAAGAGCTACCTTCAGTGTCATAGGGAGCAAAGACATAGGAGGAGTCACCTCTAGCTCCAGAGGGAGCATTGATGTTTTTTAGCTTCCTGAGACATTGGCTTCATGAGGGAACCTCGAAATATCAAATATGGTCTAAGATGACTTAGCGTGATCAACATTTACCTATGTTTATGTGGGAAAAGGCATACATTATTGTAGTGTATGTTCAGAACAGAAGTCCTCATAAGACTTTGAGGAACATGACACTTGAGGAGGCCTTCATCGGAGTGAGGCTTGAGGTTGGACACTTCAGGATATTTGGGTGTCCAGTATACATTCATGTACCCAAGGAGAAAAGGATCAAGATAGACCCTTCAGGCAGAAAGGGTACATTTGTGGGATACAATGAGTCTTCGAAGGCATACCAGATATACATCCCTGGTCAAAGACAGATTGAGGTGAGCAGAGATGTTATCTTTGAGGAGGAGGTATCCTTTAATATATCTAGAGGATCTCACATGGATATTGATCCAATTGATCTTGTTTATCTTGTAGCTCTAGTTGATGTTCCTAGAGATATGCAGTAGGTCGAAAGAGACCTACATGGGCTCATCAGACTCTACAAGAGGAAGAAGGATATGCAGCTCCTTGTGGTACCTTTATATTGAGAAAGAGACCTCATAGATATTCATGCTATGCTGCAACTATGAGCCACATCATTCATTTTGAGCCTTCCTATTATGAGGAGGCAACTAATCATACAGTATGGAGAGATTTCATGATGGAGGAGTATCAATTCATCATGAAGAATGATGTGTGGGATATTGTTCTGAGACCTGAGGGGAAGTCTGTAATGACTTCCAAATGGATATACAAGATCAAACACACAATTGACAAGAGCTTCGAGAGGAACAAAATGATATTTTTTTTCTAGAGGATTCTCTTAGGTGGAGGGAATAGATTATGAGGATACATTTTCTCCTGTTGCTCAATACACTTATATCCGAATGATTATTTCCCCTACAGCATCCATGGATTGGAGAGTACATCAGATGGATGTAAAGACAACCTTTCTCAATGGAGAGATTGAGGAATAAGTATACATCGAGTAGCCAGATGGTTTCACGATACATGAAAAGGAGTCTCATGTGTGCAGGTTGAAGAAGGCCTTGTATGGACTCAAGCAACCACCTCGAGCTTGGTATGCAAGGATTGATGGACACATGATGATTTTTGGACTTCATCAAAAGTGTTGTCGATCCCAACCTGTACTACAAGATTTTAATGGTGAGTCCCTTATTTTGGTCCTCTACGTTGATGATTTATTCCTCACTGGTACAGAGAGCCTTATTGTTGAATGCAAGTATGTG
>JASDQU010306613.1:72906-83890 GCA_032191745.1 Picea mariana | reverse complement strand
ATGGAGGAACAATTTAACAAAGTCAAATGTTATGTGGATGGATTATAACCAAATTAATATTTGGGTAGTTACGAAGGTATTCTCCAATTGTTTGTAAGAAAGAAAATTTAATTTTTCAAAGAGACGTGTATTTTTTGGATCAATTCAGTATTACTATAAAAAGACACTTGAAAGACACAACAATAGACACATATTTTTTCTCTCTCACATGTGGGATAAGTGATCTAAGGAAGAGACTAAGAAGTTGAAATTTTTCGAGTTACTTAGTGATATTCTAGTGTTTACTAAAGTAATATCGTATATCATTGGAAGTAATTACCACTTGCGGAAAATTGTGCTTGTTTAATTTAACACTATAAAATCAACATCATTATCTGTATGACATCGAGTATATGATGGATGTGTGATGGTAGTCGTATGACATAGAGTATTTCCTAGATGTGTGTTGGTAACTATATGACATCGAGTATATGATGGATGTGTGTTGGTAGTCGTATGACATCGAGTATTTGATGGATGTGTGTTGGTCATAGTAGAAAACATATTATTTGGAGGGTTATTGTATATAGTTGTGCACAAGATAAATTGATCTCCTCTAGGAGATGCTTTTTGTTGTTCTTGTTTCTTGTTCTAGGAAGGCCACAGGTAATATCTCTGAGAAGGATCCATAATGACAGTCACAGGAGGCAGACATGGAGGGAAAGACCTTCCAACATGATATCAAGGAGAGACATTTCTAGACATGATGCTCAAAGATAGGAAGTCTCTAGGAGAAATGTACCTCCCAAGACGGGACCATGCCAGATAGCAAAGACATTTCCAATTATCATGGATACAATGAGTCAAGATAGACTATATAATAACTATGGTAGATACAGTAGAGGAGGAAAACACATTATGAGACTCAGAGGGAGAAGGTTTAGCAGTCCCAGTACATGAGTCGATATATGAGATTTTGAGGAAGCAGGCATGGAATCAGTTCCAGTGTATGTAGAGGCACTCATAGAGAGGGAGGTGGTACTACATCTAGAGGGAGAAGAGATTGAGTTACTTCCAAAGAAGGAGGAAGAGCTACCTTCAGTGTCAGAGGGAGCAAAGATAGAGGAGGAGTCACCTCTAGCTCCAGAGGGAGCGTTGATGTTTTTTAGCTTCTTGAGACATTGGCTTCATGAGGGAACCTCGATATATCAAATATGGTCTAAGATGACTTAGCATGATCAACATTTACCTATGTTTATGTGGGAAAAGGCATACATTATTATAGTGTATGTTCAAAACAGAAGTCCTCATAAGACTTTGAGGAACATGACACTCGAGGAGGCCTTCACCAGAGTGAGGCTTGAGGTTGGACACTTCAGGATATTTGGGTGTCCAGTATACATTCATGTACCCAAGGAGAAAAGGATCAAGATAGACCCTTCAGGCAGAAAGGGTACATTTGTGGGGTACAATGAGTCTTCGAAGGCATACCAGATATACATCCCTAGTTAAAGACAGATTGAGGTGAGCAGAGATGTTATCTTTGAGGAGGAGGTATCCTTTAATATATCTAGAGGACCTCACATGGATATTGATCAAATTGATCCAATTGATCTTGTTTATCTTGTAGCTCCAGTTGATGTTCCCAGAGATAGTGCAGTAGGTCAGAAGAGACCTACATGGGCTCGTCAGACTCTACAAGAGGAAGAAGGATATGCAACTCCTTGTGGTACCTTCATATTGAGAAAGAGACCTCATAGATATTCATGCTATGCCGCAACTATGAGCCACATCATTCATTTTGAGCCTTCCTATTATGAGGAGGAAACTAATCATACAGTATGGAGAGATGTCATGATGGAGGAGTATCAATCCATCATGAAGAATGATGTGTGGGATATTGTTCTGAGACCTGAGGGGAAGTCTGTAGTGACTTCCAAATGGATATACAAGATCAAACACACAATTGACAGGAGCATCGAGAGGCACAAAATGATATTTTTTTCTAGAGGATTCTCTTAGGTGGAGGGAATAGATTATGAGGATACATTTTCTCCTGTTGCTCGATACACTTATATCCGAATGATTATTTCCCCTGCAGCATCCATGGATTGGAGATTACATTAGATGGATGTAAAGACAACCTTTCTCAATGGAGAGATTGAGGAATAAGTATACATCGAGCAGCCAGATGGTTTCGTGATACATGAAAAGGAGTCTCATGTGTGTAGGTTGAAGAAGGCCTTGTATGGACTCAAGCAACCACCTCAAGCTTGGTATGCAAGGATTGATGGACACATGATGATTTTTGGACTTCATCAAAAGTGTTGTCGATCCCAACCTGTACTACAAGATTTTAATGGTGAGTCCCTTATTTTGGTCCTCTACGTTGATGATTTATTCCTCACTGGTACAGAGAGCCTTATTGTTGAATGCAAGTATGTGTTGGCCTCTAAGTTTGAGATGAAGGACCTTGGTAGGATGCACTACTTCTTGGGACTAGAGGTGTGGTAGATAACTGATGATATCTTCTTGAGTCAGGGGAAGTACATAGTTGGGATATTGAAGAAGTTTGGGATGTTGAAATTGAAGCTCGTGGCTACCCCAATGGTGATGAATCTGAAGAAACTAAGTGTGTCTTCTTCTGATTCTGATGAAATTGATCCGAATATATGCAGACAACTTATAGGATCATTGGTGTATCTAGTTAACACCGGGCCAAACATTTTCTATGTAGTGAGTGCACTTAGACAGTTTATGAGTCAATCGAGATAGACACATTGGTTTTTTGCGAAGCATGTGTTGAGATACCTGCGAGGCACAGTTGGACATGGTATGAGATATACTTCTAGTATTGATATGATATTGTAGGAATATATTGACTCTAATTGGGCAGGGAGTGCAGTGGACAAAAAGAGCACCTTCAGGTGTTGCTTCACTTTGGGATATTCCATGTTTTCTTGGTGTATTAGGAAATAGACTTATGTGGCTTTGAGCACAACAGAAGCAGAGTACATTGCATTAAGTATGTCATTCTATGAAGCTGTGTGTCTTTGCAAGCTCCTTGCATATTTAACCGAACATGTGCTGGGTTCCACCATTATTCATTATGGTAACCAAAGTTGTGTGAAGATCTCAAAGAATCTAGTGTTTCATGAAAAATCGAACCACATTGAGATCAAGTACCATTACATCCAAGACATGGTGAAGAGGAAGGAAGTATTGGTGTAGTACCTTCCTATAGATGAGCAAGTTGTTGATGTTCTTACCAAACTAGGAAGAAGTTCAAGTACTTATGTGACAGACTTGGCATGGCAGATAATGCCTCCATCGCTTAGAGGGAGTGTTGATGTTGGCAGCTTCTTGAGACATTCTCTAGATCATACTCCTCTATGGCAAAGTTGATTTGATCTGTGATNACAAGATTTTAATGGTGAGTCCCTTATTTTGGTCCTCTACGTTGATGATTTATTCCTCACTGGTACAGAGAGCCTTATTGTTGAATGCAAGTATGTGTTGGCCTCTAAGTTTGAGATGAAGGACCTTGGTAGGATGCACTACTTCTTGGGACTAGAGGTGTGGCAGATAACTGATGATATCTTCTTGAGTCAGGGGAAGTACATAGTTGGGATATTGAAGAAGTTTGGGATGTTGAAATTGAAGCTCGTGGCTACCCCAATGGTGACGAATCTGAAGAAACTAAGTGTGTCTTCTTCTTATTCTGACGAAATTGATCTGAATCTGTATAGACAACTTATAGGATCATTGATGTATCTAGTTAACACCGGGCCAAACATTTTCTATGTAGTGAGTGCACTTAGACAATTTATGAGTCAATCGAGATAGACACATTGGATTTTTGCGAAGCATGTGTTGAGATACCTGGGAGGCGCAGTTGGACATGGTATGAGATATACTTCCAGTATTGATATGATATGGTAGGAATATATTGACTCTAATTGGGCAGGGAGTGCAGTGGACAGAAAGAGCACCTTCGGGTGTTGCTTCACTTTGGGATATTCCATGTTTTCTTGGTGTAGTAGGAAACAAACTTATGTGGCTTTGAGCACAGTAGAAGCAGAGTACATTGCATTAAGTATGTCAGTCTGTGAAGCAGTGTGGCTTCGCAATCTCCTTGCATATTTAACTGAACATGTGCTGGGTTCCACCATTATTCATTATGGTAACCAAAGTTGTGTGAAGATCTCAAAGAATCTAGTGTTTCATGAAAAATCGAACCACATTGAGATCAAGTATCATTACATCCAAGACATGGTGAAGAGGAAGGAAGTATTGGTGTAGTACCTTCCTATAGATGAGCAAGTTGTTGGTGTTCTTACCAAACTAGGAAGAAGTTCAAGTACTTCTATGATAGACTTGGCGTGGCAGACAATGCCTCCCTCACTTAGAGGGAGTGTTGATGTTGGCAGCTTCTTGAGACATTCTCTAGATCATACTCCTCTGTGACAAAGTTGATTTGATCTGTGATGATGCTTATCCGAGAAGGGATAATTGGGACACTTATATTAGAAGGGATAAGTGTGTTTGGGCTTATAGCCCAACGTCCCTTGTGGAGATCACATGAGGACAGTCAAGGGAGTTGAACTTGATGTCACACACTATGGGGAGTTGACCCTAGTGTTTCTAGAGAGAGTAGCCTCTAGAAGTCCACATGGGAGTGCCATGTGTGACACACATTCTCCAGATCATACTCCTATGTGAATTAAGTTGAGTTGATCTGTGAGGACACTTATTGGAGAAGGGAAAAGTGTGTTTGGGTTTATATCCCAACATCCCTTATGGAGAGCACATTAGGACATGTCCCTTGTGGAGAGAACATGAGGACATGTCAAGGGAGTTGACCTTGACGTCACACACTATGGGGAGTTGACCCTAAGTGTTCCTAGAGGGAGTAGACTCTAGATGTCCACATGGGAGTGCCATGTGTGACAAACCTTTTGTTACTATGGTGGTTGTTTACCATTGGCAGATACTGTGTGTTTTTGGATAGTAGTTGTGTACTACTATAGAAAGATACCTCCCTAGCTAAGAGGGAGTGTTGATGTTTCATCATCGGACAAACCTTCTCCTAGATTAGGTTGCAAACCAAGGGAGATAGGATACATTTATCATAAAGGTTTACCTGTGGTAAATGGGCCCAGACGTAGTCCTTCCTTGATCATGACAAGGAATAATATGGACTCAAGGTGCTTGAAGTGATTTCCACATGTCAGATAGCATCAGGCTAACATTCACTCACAAGTGTGTACTTGTGGTGAAAGATCCTGGTGTGGTCTTTGTCCTAATCATGGTGATTTGACAAGGAATGATAAAGACTCAAGATGATACATGCTATTACATGCAGACCCAGAGTGAGCTTGATCTCAGAGAGAGTCAATTGGCTCATAGGGAGAGTCGCAAAAGGAGTTTCTCCTCGGTTCAGGTGGGAGAGAGACATCTCCCAAGACTAACATAAAAGTGCCATGAGTCTAGGTTGAAGTTTGTATACTTCATAGACAAGCTTGGCATGATGCATAATGTCTCCCTCGTTGAGAAGGAGTGTTGATGTTTGGACAACATTGGGAAGACATTCTCTTAGATAAATAAATAATAATAAAATTATTGATTATTAAATACTATATATAATAAGTAAATGATAATAATAAATAGTTATTTATTATCCAAGGGACGCATCCTTTCATGGATGGTCACCATATGTTCCCTATATATGGAACACTCATCATTGTAATAATATATCGATCATATCTCATATTAAGAAAAACAACAACTCACTCATGTTTGCTTCACAACCAGGTGTCGTAAGCCTCCCCTCATCCTCTATAGACCCCTGTCCCATCAAATATTCCCTAGGTTTGGTTCTATCCCCTCCCTTACTCCCCACTCTCCTCGATCACATACTCTATTTCCCTCCCTCGGTGATTTCATCATCCCCCATGACCCTTTTCCTCTGACATCATCAAATATACTTTCTCCCGAAGCAAACTCTCATAATCACAAAGACCAGGGTTTAATCGGGTGTTTTCTAGATGCAGGTCTCATGAGCAGATTTGAAGAATCCCCCTCCCCATCCCTCTCCTTAGAAAATCCACCCTCTATATCCATGGCAAAAATTCAAACAAGAAGAAAATGTGTCAAGCACAAGGTGGAGGAAGTAAATCTAGCCTTAGGAGACAAAGTGCAACCGAATGAAATAACTCAAATGGAGAGTGCATCACGTTTTTTCCATTTTTCCAGTTGTAGGATGACTAGAGACACTATGAATTCTTGTACTCGGGCTCATTTCCTCCCAATCCTCAGATACGAGCCTAAATTCTTAACACTATCTAAGGGTTGGCTCACTTGGATTACTCGCATGGCGTAGGACACAAACAAGATCCTACTTTCAAACTACATGTGGATGGCATGAATATTGGTGGATCTAAAAATCTCTGGCAGCCTAGTGGAATCTATCTCAATTCAGTTGGGATAGAACAACTATCACCAAATTCTAGATTATGAAGGCATCCCATTTCGATGTGGTAAATTCCACTCCTACAACCATCTCTACAAGGACTATGGGTGATCTCAGTGACAAAAAATGTTGGTAAAAAATTCCACTATTTATTTCTAGATTGGTCCTTCAAAATATTCTCCCACACCTTCTAGTCATATTTCCCCTTCATCATAGGTAGTGCAAACATATCAAAGTGGCAAAGACGGCTCCAGCCACAACATCCATATTTCCCCACCTTCTTAATCTAGAGCGGACATCTCATCGGGTAAGTCAAATTTTCTCTGGATATTTTCATTTTCTCTATTTATATATTTGTTCATGGTTGGTTCCCTCCCNCAGGACCATCCTAATATAATATGTGATCCAAAAAAAAAGCAAACTCTTCCACTATGTTGGGAGTGTAAGGTGGCCTTGTCTAGTACTCATATCTAGATCAAAACCCTCCTAGAGAGGAATGAAATCCTTTCTCTCCCTCACTCTGAAATAAGTAAATTTGGAGGTTCTCTCTGGAAAAAAACAATCACTTCTTGGGACCCTTAGATAAATTTCCCCCCCAGCCCCCCATCAATGATCATTCTCTCACTAAATTGTAGGGGTTTGGCCAATCCCTTGAGAAATTTGGTCATAAAATGGTTGGTGGATATGCACCAAACATCTGTAATTTTACTTCATGAAATAATGTAAGAAGGAGATAAATCCATCAACACTCTTTCCCCCATGCTCCTGGGTTGGAATTTTTCAACACTAGATGCTCTCGGGTGCTATGGAGGTCTAATCACTGGTTGACGAAAATCTACACTCAATCTAGCTAACACCTGGGCTCATAGATTGATATTGGAGGTAGTGTTCTTCTCTTCAAATGATCCAAGTGGACATAGGTGGCCACCCACCTTTTTCGACTAGCTCAAAACAGTTTTCTGATAATTTTGACAATTTACTATTTTTAGCAGTTTTTAACTTCCGGGGCCAATTTGAGGGCCCAAATGAAGGTTTTTTTAGATTGAGGTTCTCAATGATATCTTATGGAATACTTTAGGCCCCAAAATGAATCTCCTCGAAATTACCTTTCCAACGGGCTATCATACACCTAAAACGAAGATCGTATGCAAAAGTTACGACCCCAAGAACTTAATGCACTAACTTACCCAAACAGGGCCCACATGACTTTTGGCGCTTTATCTCCTAGGGTTAGGTTTTTGGATGTCTAGAGTTTTTGGCATTCCTGTTTATTGTAAAAAGGCCTTCAGAGCCTCATTGTAATCATCTTCTTGTGAATGTGATTAGCTGTCACAACTCTTCTCAGAGATAAGCTGCCACCATTCTAGCGAGTCTTTCACTCTGTATTTTTACAGTCTCTGTACATTTATTTCATTAATAGAAATCATGTATTACTATATATCTGTGTTTATGGTTGTATATTTGATACATTTCTGTTATATTATTGAATATCTGTGATATCTCTGTGCATTTCTTTATTATATCCCCACTCTCATTTGGTGCCGAAAATAATACGGATCAATGGTATTAGAGTAGGCTTCTCTTGATCGTTTTTCAGTGCATGTCCCCGACGAGGTCCGAGTATAGCAAGTTGGGTCTCGAGCTTGTCTCTCTTGAGGACAATCGCTCTTGCACACCCAAGAAACCCTCAATGGCGGAAGAAAATAAAAACGACGAAGCAGACGATCCTATCAGTCTGTTGCTTGAGCAAGCTCTCACACGACAAAGGGAAGAAATGATGGAGAATGTTTCCCACATCCTTCAACGCCTGCCGATAGCAACAGGCACATCTTCATCAAGCGGCGACTTTGGAAGCACCTCACCTTTCAAGGTACAAGTTAATTTTGATATTCCTGTATTTGAAGTACAAATAGATGCAGAAGCCCTAAACAAATGGTTAAATCTGCTAGAAGGTTATTTCTCTGTTCACAATTTTTCCGACAGAGAAAAGATCACCTTCACACTCCTTAAAGCTCTCCCTCATGTCAAACATTTTTGGGAAACTTACTAGGAGAAAAGTTCCACAGAGGAGTCTGGAATATATGGCGCCGAGCCCACTTGGGATTTTTTTGTGGATGCAATAAAGGAACATTATTACCCTGTTCGCAACTATGAGGACCAATACATGAGATGGACCAAACTATGGAAAGAGAGGGGCCAAGTAGTTCTGGAGTTCACCAATACCTTCCATACCTTGTGCACCAAGCTAGGTATCAAAGACTCCGAACGACATTTGGTTTTGAAATACCGTGGGGCTCTACAAAGATACATCCAAACTGAAATAGATTTTCTGGAAATCTCATCACTCGGTGCTGCTTATCGATATGTTGTTAAAATCAAGAAAAAATTTAAGCACCAGAACAAACGGGAGTTTGGGTCTTCAAATCCTTAAGAACCGAAGGTTGATAAAGACAGTCCTAACAAACAGTCTCCCGAAAACCCGTCTAATCCACAGGAAAAGAAGGGTCACAAGAAGACAAAGAAGGACACCTGAAAATGGTGTGATTTCCACAAAAGCCCCTGGCACAACACCGATGAATGTTGCTCAAAACAGTCATTGGTGGTCGAGATCAAATACAAGGAGCCGAACCCTAATTCAGAATCTGATTCTGAAAATACTGGTAAAGGACAGATCATTGACGCAAACCCTACTACTATTGTCACGACCGCAGTAATTCAACCAAAAGAACCAACAGATCCTGAAGAGGGGGAGCACCTTTTTCATTCGCAGATGTGGGTGAAGGGGACCCCGATGCATTTTATTGTTGATAGCGGAAGCCAAAAGAACCTCATCTTAGCAGAGGTCATCAAATAGTTGGGATTGTCGACAACACCACACCCACAACCATACAACATTGGGTGGCTTCACCAAGGACGAGATCTCTGTATCAGCCAACAATGTCGATTATCATACGGCATCCAACCCTTCAAGGATGAGGCATTATGTGATGTTGCCCCACTGGATATATGTGATGTGCTCTTAGGCCAACGATATATGTGGAGATGCCATGTTGTTTATGAGTCTCGACCCCGTAGTGTCATTGTTACTTTGGGGGGCCATATCTACAGAATACCAAAGGTAGTTCCAACTACTGTTCCACCTAAAAAGTGATGCAAGGTAGTATCTCATACTGCAAAATTCATCTTTTTCACAATCTATTCAAAAGGAGAACAAAAGGACACTGCAACCACTACAGCCTTGCCCCAAGCACCTTCTATCCAAGAGAAGCAGGTCGACAAGGATGCAAAAAAGCGCAAAGATTCCTTCTGCGCACCGTCCTCTCATGTATCTCGACTTAGTGAACACCCTCAACCCCAACAGGTTCATGACAGACTTCCACAAACTGAGCAGCACGACGTCTCCAGCAAGGTAAGCAACTCACCGAGATGCAGATTCAGAAAATGTTTTTCCCTCTCCCCCGGGAACTCAATGCAATGGATACCATTGCTTCCTAAGGAGGTAATATTGATCCTGATGGATATTGGTAGCCACCCACCTTTTCCGACTAGCCCAAAACAGTTTTCTGACAATTTTGGCAATTTACTATTTTTAGCAGTTTTTAACTTCCGGGGCCAATTTGAGGGCCCAAATGAAGGTTTTTCGAGATTGAGGTTCTCAATGGTTTCCTATGATATACTTGAAGCCCCAAAATTAATCTCCTTGACGATACCTTTCCAACGGGCTATCATACGCCTAAAACGGAGATTGTATGCAAAAGTTACGACCCCGGGAAGTTAATGCACTAACTTACCCAAACGGGGCCCACATCACTTTTGGCGCTTCATCTCTTAGGGTTAGGTTTTTGGATGTCTAGAGTTTTTGGCATTCCTATTTATTGTAAAAAGGCCTTCAAAGCCTGATTTTAATCATCTTCTTGTGAATGTGAGTAGCCGTCACATCTCTTCTCAGAGATAAGTTGCCACCATTCTAGCGAGTCTTTCACTCTGTATTTTTACAGTCTCTGTACATTTCTTTCATTAATAGAAATCATGTATTACTGTATATATGTGTTTATGGTTGTATCTCTGATACATTTCTGTTATATTATTGAATATCTGCGATATCTCTGTGCATTTATTTATTATATCCCCGCTCTCATTTCGTTTCGAAAATAATCTGGATCAATGGTATCAGAGCAGGTTGCTCTTGATCGTTTTTCAGTGCATGTCCCCGACGAGGTCTAAGTATAGTAATTTGGGTCTCGATCTTGTCTCTCTTGAGGACAATCACTCTCGCACACCCAAGAAACCCTCAATGGCGAAAGAAAAGAAAAATGACAGAGTAGACGATCCTATCAATTTGTTGCTTAGCAAGCTCTCACGCGAAAGAGGGACGAAATGATGGAGAATTTTTCCCACATCCTTCAACACCTACCGATATCAACAAGCGCATCTTCATCAAGCGGCCACTTTGTAAGCACCTCACATTTCAAGGTACAATTTAATTTTGATATTCCTATATTTGAAGGACAAATAGATTCAGAAGCCCTAGAC
>JASDQU010306613.1:57684-67735 GCA_032191745.1 Picea mariana | reverse complement strand
AACTTGTAGGGCCATTTTGAGGATCTAAATGAAGGTTTTTATATATCGAGGTTCTTAATAATATCCAAAGGCATGTTTGAGCCCCCAAAATGAATCTCCTAAACAATATCTTTCCAACGAGCTATCATACGCCTAAAACGGAGATCGTATGCAAAAGTTATGACCCCGGGAAGTTGATGTACTAACTTACCCAAACGGGGCCCACATGATTTTTTGCGCTTCATCTCCTAGGGTTAGGTTTTTGGATGTCTATGGTTTTTGGCATTCCTGTTTATTGTAAAGAGGCCTTCAGAGCCTCATTATACTCATCTTTTTGTGAATGCGAGTAGCCGTCACATCTCTTCTCAGAGATAAGCTGCCACCATTCTAGCAAGTCTTTCACTCTGTATTTTTACAGTCTCTGTACATTTCTTTCATTGATAGAAATCATGTATTACTGTATATCTATGTTTATGGTTGCATCTCTGATACATTTCTGTTATATTATTGAATATTTGTGATATCTCTGTGAATTTCTTTATTATATCTCTTATCTCATTTTGTGCCGAAAATAATCCGGATCAATGGTATCAGAGTAGACTGTTCTTGATCGTTTTTCTTTAGTGCATGTCCCCGACGAGGTCCGAGTATAGGAAGTTGGGTCTTGAGCTTGTCTCTCTTGAGGACAATCGCTCTCACACACCCAAGAAACCCTCAATGGTGGAAGAAAAGAGAAATGACGTAGTAGACGATCCTATCAGTCTGTTGCTTGAAAAAGATTTCACGCGATAGAGGGATGAAATGATGGAGAATTTTTCCCACATCCTTCAATGCCGGTCGATAGAAACAACCGCATCTTCATCAAGAAGCCACTTAGGAGGCACCTCGCCTTTCAAGGTACAAGTTAATTTTTATATTCCTGTATTTGAAGGACAGATAGATGCGGAAGCCCTAAACAAATGGTTAAATTTGCTAGAAGGTTATTTCTCTGTTCACAAATTTTTTGACAAAGAAAAGATCACCTTCGCACTCCTTAAAGCTCTCCCCCATGTCAAACATTGGTGGGAAACTTATTGGGAGCAGAGTTCCACAGAGGATTTTGAAATATATGGGGCCGATCCCACTTGGGATTTTTTTGTGGATGCGGTAAAGGAACAATATTACCCTATTGGAAACTATGCGGACCTGTACATGAGATGGACCACACTGCGACAAGAGAGGGGCCAAGCAGTTCCAGAGTTCACCAATACCTTCCATACCTTGCACACCAAGCTGGGTATCAAAGACTCCGAGCGACATTTGGTTCTGAAATACCGTGGGGCTATACACAGATACATCCAGATTGAAATGGATTTTCTGAACATCTCATCACTCGGTGTTGCATATTGATATCCTTTTAAAATCACGCAGAAATTTAAGCACCAGAAAAAACGGGATTTTGGATCTGTAAATCCGCAAAAACAAAAGCACGACAAAGACAACCCTAAAAAACAGTCTCCGGAAAACCAGTCCAAGACACAGGAAAAGAAGGGTCACGAGAAGACAAAGGACACTGGAAAATGGTGTGATTTCCACAAAAGCCCCTAGCACAACACCGATGAATGTTGCTCAAAATAATCATTGGTGGCCGAGATCAAAGACAAGGAGCCGAACCCTGATTCAGAATCTGATTCTTAAAATACTGGTAAAGAAAAGATCATTGATGCAGACCCCACTGCTATTGTCACAACCGCAACAATTCAACCAGAAGAACCAACAGATACTGAAGAGGGGGAGTGCCTTTTTCATTCACAGATGTGGGTGAAGGGGACCCTACTGCGTTTTATTGTTGATAGCGGAAGCCAGAAGAACCTCATCTCAGAAGAGGTCGTCAAACAGTTGGGATTGTTGACAACACCACACCCGCAACCATACAACATCGGGTGGCTTCGCCAAGGATGAGATCTCCGTGTCATCCATCAATGCCAATTGTCATACGTCATNGGAAGCCAGAAGAACCTCATCTCAGAAGAGGTCGTCAAACAGTTGGGATTGTTGACAACACCACACCCGCAACCATACAACATCGGGTGGCTTCGCCAAGGATGAGATCTCCGTGTCATCCATCAATGCCGATTGTCATACGTCATCCAGCCCTTCAAGAATGAGGTATTATGTGATGTTGCCCCACTGGATGTCTGTGATGTTCTCTTGGGCCATGCATATATGTGGAAGCGCCATGCTGTTTATGAGTCTCGACCCTGTAGTGTCATTGCTACTTTGGGGGGTCATCTCTACAGAATACCAGAGGTAGTTCCGACTATTGTTCCACCTAAAAAGTTCCACAAGGTAGTATCTCATACTGCAAAATTCATCTTCTTCACAATCTTTTCAAAAGGAGAACAGAAGGACACTGCAACCACTACAACCTCGCCCCAAGCACCTTCTATCCAACATAAGAAGGTCGACAAGGCTGCAACAAAGCACAAATATTCCTTCTGCACACCATCCTCTCATGTATGTCGACTTGTTGAATAGCCTCAGCCCCAACAGGTTATTGACATACTTCCACAAATTGAGCAGCACAATGTCTCCAGCAATACAAGCAGCTCACCAAGATGCAGATCCAACAAATGCTTTTCCCTCTCCCCTGGGAACTCAATCCAATGGATACCATTGCTTCTTAAGGAGGGAGGATTGATCCAGGTGGATATTGATGGCCACCCACCTTTTCTGACTGGCTCAAAACAGTTTTCTGGCAATTTTGGTAATTTTCTATTTTTAGCAGGTTTTAACTACCGGGGCCATTTTGAGGGCCTAAATGAAGGATTTTCAAGATCAAGCTTCTCAATGATATCCAAAGGCATGATTCAGCCCCCAAAATGAATCTCCTCGACGATACCTTTCCAATGAGCTATCATACGCCTAAAATGAAGATCGTATGCAAAAGTAACGACCTTAGGAAGTTGATGTACTAACTTACCCAAACGAGGCCCACATGACTTTTGGCGCTTCATCTCCCAGGGTTAGGTTTTTGGATGTCTAGGGTTTTCAACATTCCTGTTTATTGTAAAAAGGCCTTCAGAGCCTCATTGTACTCATCTTCTTGCGAATGCGAGTAGCCGTCACATCTCTTCTCAGAGATAAGATGCCACCATTCTAGCGAGTCTTTCACTTTGTAATTTTACAGTCTCTGTACATTTCTTTCATTAATAGAAATCGTGTATCACTGTATATCTGTGTTTATGGTTGCATTTCTAATACATTTCTATTATATTGTTGAATATCTGTGATATCTCTGTGCATTTCTTTATTATATCTCCGATCTCATTTCGTGCTGAAAATAATCCGTATCAGTGGTATCAGAGCAGGCTATTCTTGATCGTTTTTTTCAGTGCATGTCCCCGACGAGGTCCGAGTATAGAAATTTGGGTCTCAAGCTTGTCTCTCTTGAGGAAAATCACTCTTACACACCCAAGAAACTCTCAATGGCGGAAGAAAAGAAAAATGACGGAGCAGATGATCCTATCAGTCTGTTGCTTGTGAAAGCTCTCATGCGACAGAGGGATGAAATGATGGAGAATTTTTCCCACATCCTTCAACCCCTGCCGATAGAAATATACACATCTTCATTAAGCAACCACTTTGGAGGCACCTCACCTTTCAAGGTACAAGTTAATTTTGATATTCCTGTATTTGAAGGACAGATAGATGCAAAATCCCTAGACAAATGGTTAAATCTGCTAGAAGGTTATTTCTTTTTTCACAAATTTTCCGACAAAGAAAAGATCACCTTCACACTCCTTAAAGCTCTCCCCCATGTCAAACATTGGTGGGAAACTTATTGGAGCAGATTTCCACAGAGGAGTTTGAAATATATGGGGCCGATCCCACTTGGGATTTTTTCGTGGATGCGGTAAAGGAACAGTATTACCCTGTTGGAAATTATGAGGACCAGTACATGAGATGGACCACACTGCGGCAAGAGAGGGGCCAAGCAGTTTCAGAGTTCACCAATACCTTCCATACCTTGTGCACCAAGCTGGGTATCAAAGACTCCGAGCGACATTTGGTTCTGAAATACTGTGGGGTTCTACACAGATACATCCAGAATGAAATGGATTTTCTGGACATCTCATCACTCAATGCTGCTTATCGATATGCTGTTAAAATAGAGCAGAAATTTAAGCACCAGAACAAACGGGATTTCGGATCTATAAATATGCAACAACCAAAGTATGACAAAGACAGCCCTAACAAAAAGTCTCCCGAAAACCAGTCCAAGACACAGGAAAAGAAGGGTCACGTGAAGACATAGAAGGACATCATAAAATGGTGCGATTTCCACAAAAGCCCCTGGCACAACACCGATGAATGTCGCTCAAAACAGTCATTGGTGGCCGNATGAAAATACTAGTAAAGGATAGATCATTGACGCAGACCCCACTACTATTGTCACAACCACAACAATTCAACCAGAAGAACCAACAGATACCGAAGAGGGGGAGTGCCTTTTTCATTCACAGATGTGGGTGAAGGGGACCCCACTACATTTGATTGTTGATAGTGGAAGCCAAAAGAACCTCATCTCAGGAGAGGTCATCAAACAGTTGGGATTGTCAACAACACCACACCCGCAACCATACAACATCGGGTGGCTTCAACAAGGACGAGATCTTCGTGTCATCCAATAAAGTTGATTGTCATATGACATCCAACCCTTCAAGGACGAGGTATTATGTGATGTTGCCCCACTGGATGTCTGTGATGTTCTCTTGGGCCAACCATATATGTGGAAGCACCATGCTGTTTATGAGTCTCGACCCCGTAGTGTCATTGTTACTTTGGGGGGTCATCTCTACAAAATACCAGAAGTAGTTCCGACTATTGTTCCACCTAAAAAGTTCCGCAAGGTAGTATCTCATACTGCAAAATTTAGCTTCTTCACAATTTGTTCAAAAGGAGAACAGAAGGACACTGCAATCATTACAGCTTCGCCCCAAGCACCTTCTATCCAACAGAAGCAGGTCGACAGGGCTGCAACAAAGAGAAAATATTCCTTCTGTACATTTTCCTCTCATGTATCTTGACTTGTTGAACAACCTCAGCCTCAATAGGTTCTTGACATACTTCCACAAACTGAGCGGCGCGATGTCTCCAACAATACAAGCAACTCACCAAGATGCAGATCCAGCAAACGCTTTTCCCTCTCCCCCGGGAACTCAACGCAATGAATACCATTGCTTCCTAAGGAGGGAGGATTGATCTAGGTGGATATTGGTGGCCACCCACATTTTCCAACTGGCTCAAAATAGTTTTCTGGCAATTTTGGTAATTTACTATTTTTAGCAGGTTTTAACTTCCGGGGCCATTTTGAGGGCCTAAATGAAGGTTTTTTGAGATAGAGGTTCTCAATTATATGTAAAGGAATTATTGATTCCCCAAAATGAATCTCCTCGATGATACCTTTCCAACGAGCTATCATACGCCTAAAACAGAGATCGTATGCAAAAGTTACAACCCCGGGAAGTTGATGTACTAACTTACCCAAACGGGGCCCACATGACTTTTGGCTATTCATCTCCTAGGGTTAGGTTTTTGGATGTCTAGGGTTTTTGGAATTCCTGTTTATGGTAAAAAGGCTTGCAGAGCCTCATTGTACTCATCTTCTTGCAAATGCGAGTAACCGTCACATCTCTTCTTAGAGATAAGCTGCCACCATTCTAGCGAGTCTTTCACTTTGTATTTTTACAGTCTCTGTACATTTATTTTATTAATAGAAATTGTGTATTACTATATATCTGTGTTTATGGTTGCATCTTTGATACATTTCTGTTATATTATTGAATATCTGTGATATCTCTGTGCATTTATTTATTATATCTCCGATCTCATTTCGTGCCGAAAATAATCCGGATCAAGGAGCAACCTCCCTAGGACCATTCATAGGAGAATTTAGAGGAAATCATCACACATAGAGGGAGTAGATGATTCCAAAAATTATATAGACTGAGAGTGAGTCAAGATTCAAAGGGAGCATGGAGAATCAGAGTGATCCTGATCTCAGAGAGAGTCGATCGATTAGAGACTTTCATTCAAAAAGTATTCCTCCTCATATTCAAATGGGAGAGAGAGACGTCTTCCAAGACTAATAGATGGGTGCGATGAGTTGAGGATACAAGGATATGGATTTTTCCTTGGTTTCGAGACCAGAAGGGAAGGAAGTGGTGAATTCTAAGATCGAACATGCTGCTGATTGAAACATAGAGATGTACAAAGCCCGATTTGTGGCCAGAGGATTCTCCTTGCAAGAGGGAGAAGATTATGAGGAGATACTTTCTCCAGTAGTCAGAATAAGTGTACACATAGTAGCCATAAGGTACATGAGAAGGAGTCTCATGTCTGCAGATTGAAGAAAACTTTGTACGAGCTTAAACAGGCACCGAGGGCATGATATAACGGATTTGACAGTTTCTTGATGAGCTTGGGATTTACCAAGAGTAAAGCAGATTCCAACCTTTACTACAAGGTTGTGGATGATGGACCAATGATATTACTATTATATGTGGATGACCCGTTTCTAATAGGCGTTGAGAAGTTCATTGATGAATGTAAGAAGATGCTTGCTTCAGAGTTCAAGATGAAGAACCTGGGTATAATGCATTACTTTTTGGGTCTAGAGGTATGGCAGAGACCGGATAGGATTTTCCTTAATCAAGGAAAGTATGCAGTGGTGATCTTGAAGAGATCTAGAATGATGGATTACAAGGCCATGCCTACCCCGATGATGATGAATCTGAAGTTGTTGTGTGATACTTCTTTAGAGACAACAAATGCTACCATGTATAGACAATTGGTTGGTTCGTTGATGTACCTGACAAAAACAGAACCATATATATGTTTTGTGGTGAACACATTGAGTCAGTATATGGTTGAGCTAAGACGTGTTCACTTGGTTGCAGAAAAACATGTGTTGAGATACCTAAAGGGTACAATGGACTATGGAATTAGGTATGATGCAGATTGCAAGATTAGACTGCATGGGTACACAGATTTAGATTGGGCCGGTAGTGTTGCAAACTGGAAGAGTACATCTGGATGTTGTTTCAGTCTGGGATCGGGTATGATCTCATGGTTCAACAGAAAGTAGTCCAATGTAGCACTCAGTATGGCTGAGAGAGAGTACATAGAAGCTTTTTCTACTAACAATGAAGTAGTGTGGCTTTGGAAGTTGCTAGCTAGTCTGTTTGATCTTGAGTTAGAGGTGACTTGTATTTGGTGCGACAACTAGAGCTATGTGAATTTGTCGGAGAACCCAATGTTTCATGACAAGTTGAAGCATATCGATATTAGGTATCACTATATTAGGGATATGGTGTAGAGAGGAGCAGTGAAGCTCCGGTATGTGGCTACAGATGATCAGAAGGCTTATGTGTTGACCAAGCCTTTGTCAAGGGTGAAGTTTGAGCACTTCAGGGAAAATCTTGGCATGGTATGAGAGGACGTACCCTTGTCATAGGGTATGATGTGTTACATATGAAAATCCATATAGTAACAGGGTGTAGTGTGGACAATAGGTTGTCATTCCCATGCACTGACCGTGGCACCAGTCAGGATGATGTGTACGTAGATCCTTCAGGGAGAGGGTTCTTTCCTAGATGTGGAGGCCCAACCAGTTTGTGTGGTTGGAGGATTCACACAGATCCTTTGGGGAGAGCATGCCTCTAGGACAGCTAGAGGGCCAACATAGTGTTTTGGACATTTTCTACTCCAATGAAACATTCTGGTACGTAGGTATGATACTCTAGGGAAATAGTCTGGTACACATAACTACTCTAGTGAAATAGTCTGGTACACATAGCTACTCTAGTGAAATAGTCGGGTACGTTGAGATATTGCTGCTCTAGTGAAATAGTCTAGTACACATAGCTACTCCAGTGAAATAGTATGGTACGCTGAGATATTTCTACTCCAGTGAAATGGTATGGTACACATAGCTACTCCAGTGAAATAGTTTGGTACGCTGAGATATTGCTACTCCAGTGAAATAGTCTGGTATGCATGTTACACTGGTGTGGCAACCAGTGGGACTTATTCATATGAGAGCATAGCCCATGGGATCCTACATGAGACTTATCCCCTTGAGGAGTTATTCATGTGAGAACTTTGTTTGTGTGACTCCATATGAGACTTAATCACCCCGTTATGTAGTTCTACATGAGATGGTTGTTTCTATGACTGTAGATCCAGTGCCTGGTTATTGTGGACCAGAAGAAAGTCCCATCATGACTACTTTGCCAACTAGTGGAATTCAGTTTATGCTAGTTACTACTCTGGATGCATGCTGTGTGTGGTTACAAAACTTATTGTGATTTCAGATTTTGTGTGAGATGATGAGTTACTAGTTCTTTATGAACTAGATGTCATATTCTATGTGAGTTGACGAGTTACTAGTTATTTATGAACTAGATGCTAGATTCTGTGTGAGTTGGCGAGTTGAAGCCCCGTGATGACATAAATCTCGGAAGGATGATAAGACCCCAGATCCTATGTGGCTATGATGGTGATACTTGTTACATGATCTGTTTAATCATGAGATGGCCTATTGGGCCATGCTACTTGTTACATGATATGTTTGATCATGAGATGGCCTGTTGGGCCATGCTACTTGTTACATGATTTGTTTGATCTTGAGATATCCTATGTGGCTATGGTGATGCTACCTATAGAATGATCTGCAAGATCACGTGAGTCTTTCCCATGCCATGTGAGATGGCTAGATGTGTTTGAGACCATTACATGAAGAACATATTAGTTAATACCTCCCTAGATAAGAGGGAGTGTTGATGTTTTGGTAGCTACAAGAGGTATTAACCTCAAAGTTTAACCTTTGTAAATAGAATATAATATTCCGAAAGTAAGAGAACCATTAAACAAATGTGTGAAAACCCCAGACGAGAAGTCAACCCGAAGAGAATAATAATAAAGTATTAAAAGGCTCCAGAAAGTGAGGTCGGTCCCACATGAAAATAAACCTTGGAAGACTAGTATAAATAGAGGCTAGGTGCTCCTCATTTGTACATACTCTCACTCAACAGAAGGAGGGTGTAAGTTTGAAGAGCAAAAATTAAAATTGCAGTAGAAGGAGGCACAAGTCTGGAGAGGGTGGTGCAACAATTTTCATGGTGTAATCTCAGTCTTTCTAGTATCTGTCTTGTGTGCTTCTCTTGGTAAAGGTACACTTCTATTGGTAGAGGTAAGTTCTCTTGGTATTATGCTGCTGCTGCAACAATGGTGTTTCTGGTTAGGGTTTATCTGTTGGTTCTATTGTGGACTTTCCAGAATCATTCTATCTAAGAAAAGGTTAGTGTGCTCGGGGGTGGCATAGTGAATACCTATGGTTGGGTGACAATGATGTGACATTGTCTATGGTTAAACAAGCATACCAAAATTTTAACAAAATTGTCATGCAAACTATTGCTTATAAATTAACATACATTAGAGTGTACTAATGATGAAAACAAACAATGCATACAAATTATTTAAATGCATCAATGTGTTTCAGTGGAAGAATTTCTTGTGTGTTATTTAATTTATTTGTGGGTATGAAAATGCAACTACTTGTTTCTTGGTCTTATGAGATAAAATTTCAAATATTAATAAAAAAATCAAATAATTTTATAATAATATTGATTTTTTAAATTTTAATCAAATCATTTGATATAATCATTGTGTTAATGTATTGCATCATCTAAACAAACACATTAGTTGATTACACATGTTCATTATACCAATGTAAATCATACATATATTTAATCAACAAAATAACATTTACAACAATGTACATTGGAGTATAATAAGAAACCCATTGTAATATGTAATAAAAAGGAAGGGGTTGTAGATGTAGGTGGGGGGGATGGGTCATTTGTTTTTATCCTGAATGAAATCGATAAGTAAGTTATGAATGGGGCTTGGGTCACACCGTCAATAATTAGGTTGAGGTGCTTCCACCATGCAAAGTGCTAGTTCTTGACCCAAGACATATCAACAAGCTAATTGTAATCGAGGACTCGACAATAATTATTAGACTTGT
>JASDQU010306613.1:27394-43183 GCA_032191745.1 Picea mariana | reverse complement strand
TTTGTGCTTGGTAAATTTCTGGAGGTGCCTTTTAGTTTTGATAACAACTGAAAGGAATCATAAATATGGTTCATTAAACAAAGTATGTTTCTTTATGCCCTCTCATGATAATTTGGTGGTGAAAGGGGGGTGCTCATTATTGATAGTGGAATTTAGCATAACGGTTTGGAATTGGTGGATTAAGGGGGATTTTCATTGGACATTAGATAGAATGGCAAGCCACCATCACCCATGTCGACGCCCTCATTGTGAAATTGTTGATATTAATTATGTTGTTCGACAATAAGAGGTCCTTATTGCGGATAATAGAACATCCATATTTATAGCCACAGTGAAAATTCATACCCAAGAGGAAAAAAATAATAATGGGATGGAAGTATTAATGCAAAATCTACTTTAGCAAAATAAGAAATGAGAACTTAGAATCCAGCTATAATGATTTGTGTCATTAAGGATCGAGTCTAGTAAGGGACCCTCAATCAACCACATCTAACTACAAAATGTCCATTGGTTCAGATGTGGAGGAGAACTTTGAGGAGATAATTTATCATATGCCTAGAGAGGAGCATATAGTTGGCATGAAACAAGACCCCAACATTCTCCAATGGAACTAGAGGAAGCTTCTAGTAAGAATGCCTTTGAATAGTTGCAGGATTTTTTTATGTTTTTTAAAGTTGGTCATTTTTTAGGTGTCTTTTTGAGCTCTATACTAATAGAATTTTTTAGACATCCTCTGCAAAGGATAATATAATTTTTATCAGAGTTAATATGAAAGATTTTGGACCTTTTAAGATAGTGTGATAATCCTCTTTTTTGTATTGTTATGATGTCCAACAAGGCTACAAAACCTTTCTCAATAGGGTGTATAACTAGTGTAGATTATGGATAGTGAAAATTTTTGACAGACTATTATGAGAGGCAGGAATGAAACTAGGGTTAGTGAAAATTATACAATATGTCCCTTCTAAAAGGAAAATACTTCATGGATCCATTTTATTATCAACCCAAGGTTCGTTTATGAACTTATGAAACATCGGTGTTGTATACACATAATCAAAGATCTGGAGATTGACTGATTTCTTATAGTATGCCCACTCTAAAACAACCTTATTTAATTTAAGCGTAGTCTAATGCTACATAAATGAAAGATCAATTTAAAAATTACTTTGACTATATTTATTTTGGTTTGACTGCTGGAAACACTTTACTTGGAATACAAACTTGTTTCCTGTATGCTCTGTTTTGTGAAACACAATTATATAGTCAGTTCATTATGCAATAAAACATGAAAGCAAGTCATTCAACATAAGCAATAAAAAATATAAAACTATTCTACTAGCAAATAAAAAAGCGTGAGCAAAGAGAAAGATTATGAACATGAATGAAAAGAGCTTTAGAATTGAACTGAAACTAAAATTTAAACAAGTTTATACACAAAAAAGTTTAGCCTCGTACCTCTTTGTAGTGGGCCCTCCTTCAAAAAGACTTAACAAATACAACACTTAAAATGATAACTCATAAACGCGAGAAACAAACTATATATATATTTCTCAATTATTGAAAGTCACAGAGTGTTCACACCATTCTCTACATTCTCTATATATCCAAAAGCAAGAGCGATGGTATATATATATATATCTTTCAGACTGGAGACTTTTACAATTACTTCATAAACTAAAATATTTATCAAAACCCTAGAATCGTGGAAATATAACACATTTTTCATTACATAGTGTAAATGATACTACACTTTAAAAGGTAACTTGCGGGTTTTGGATGCAAAAATGCTCACATCAAGACATAGCCTTGGTATGTATTCTAGGTAACGAATGAATGAATGCAAATTTAATGAGCATTGGCTATGTATAAAGGATTATTCAACCATTGTGGAAAGTGTTTGGAGAGATCCGCTTTATCTAATTGAAAGAGGCAAACATAAACAAATTATTTGGAAACTTCAGGGACTAAAAGAAGCTACAAAATTATGGAACAAAGATCTGAAGACAAAGAATAAAGAAAAATTGATGTTGATCGAAGTAGAAATTAAAACTTACTCTGATATTTTGAGTATTGACTATAACGAGGAAGGAGCAAAGGAAATATTGAGGTGTCTGGAAATAGAGAGAAATGAACTTTTAAGATCTGAGGAAGAGCACCGACGATTGCGAAGCAGGGCACTCTAGTTGGCAGGTGGAGATAGGAACACGAAATATTTTCATAAGATATCTAGTCATAACATATTTAAAAAACATATTTGGGAAATGATCAGGGATGATGGTGATAAAGTGGTGGATCAACAGGGCATTAAAGTCCACTACTTCAAGCAATTCTACAGAGAATCCTCATTACCTAATATAGAAGAACAATTTAAAATCATAGAACTTTTCCTAGTTATGGTCAATGAAGAGGAAGCAGTTACACCATACAAACCTGTTACTATGGCATAATTAAAATCATTTCTCTTTCTTTGTAAGAAAGAAAAAATTCCGGGACCAGACGACTGGTCAACAGACTTTTTTATTTACTTCTTCGATCTAGTTGGTGAGGATCTCCTAGCGATGGTCGAAGAGTCCAAAATTTTAGGAAAAATCGTCGGTGGTCTAAACTCAACATTTCTGACATTGATTCCAAAAGTCAATAATCCAAAAACTTTCGAGGACTTCCGCCCTATTTCCCTTTGCAACCTTTGTTATAAGCTTATTTCAAAAATCATTGCCAACTGTATCAAGCCTTTCTTTCAAAGTCACTCTCTCCTGATCAGATGGGTTTCCTGGAAGGTAGATGCATTCAAGATGCAACCGGGATGGCACACGAAAGCCTCCACAGTATCAAAAAGAAGAAGTTAAAAGCACTAGTCCTCAAATTGGACTTAAAGAAATCCTATGACTGCATTGACTAGGATCTTCTCAGTTTGATCCTTCTGAAAATTGGGGTGGGGTTACATGTGGCCAACTGGATCATGTCTTGCATTACTTCATCTTCCTTTGCTGTCCTTATTAATGGGGAGGCTACTGATTTTTTCAGAAGTGGAAGGGGAATCCGACATGGATTCCCTCTCTCCCCGGTTCTCTTCATACTTAACATGGAGGGCCTCAACTTATTATTAAAAAAAAGTCAAGCGGAGGGTGCTATCACATGTTTAAAGATTGTTAGCTTCACTATTATCCTACATCTTCTTTTTGTGGATGACATCCTTATATTATCCAAAGCTAACCTAACTGAATGGAGAGTGATCGATAAACTACTTATACTTTTTTGTAAAGCATCTAGCCTAGTAGTGAACCTATCAAAATCTACAACCCATTACTTTGGCCTCTCAGATCATGATCTAGTCGACTTCAAACATGACCTTAACTTTACCTTCAGTGATCTTAATACTGGATTCCGTTACCTGGGCTACTACTTGAAGGCTGGGACGCATCGAGCATCCGTTTGGGACTGGATTGTGCCCAAAATATCTCACAAAATCAATTTCTGGGGCAATAGGTGGCTCTCATTGGTTGGGAGGTATATCCTGGTAAAATCTCTTCTGGAAGGTCAAAGAGTCTATTGGATGTCTTTGGAAGCATTACCCTGCTCGGTCTTAACCAAAATTAGGAAATTGATTTTTGATTTTTTGTGGAATGGCCACCAAGATAGACAAATTATTCACCTTTGTAGCTGGGAGAGGTTGTCTAGACCCACAAGGAATGGAGGCCGTGGCATTCACGATTTAAATATTTTGAATCAGCCATTAAATTCTGTTACTCTTTGGCGCGTGCTAAATGTGGAAAGTCTTTGGCACTTTGTTGTAAGAGATAAGTATCTTAAAAATTCCTCTCTTATCGATTGGATAAGAAAACCAGAACATAAAGTCGTATCTATTTCAAGGATTTGGGCAAGATTACTGCACACTCTACCCATCATTCTCCACTGGATCACGTGGATACCTGGAAGTGGAACTCTTATAAAAATTGGTTGTGATATAATTCTTGGTTTGGGTTCAAGATCCATACTAAGCAATGAATTATGGTTGTTTCTTAATAGTAATCAGATCACCCTCCTCACGCATGCATCAAAGACACATAACCATTCTTTTTGCATAGAGTGCTGGAAATCTAGTGAAAATTTGGGTCTAGCGGATCCTTTGGCATCATAATAGACAAATTTTACCACATCACTGATGGAGAAGGCATTACAATGGCTGCCACTAAAAAAGACGTATTGATTTGGGTAGGAGGAGACCGGTCGGGGGCATTCACCATAAAAAATTGTTATGAAGCACTTATTTCGACTCACTCCTGGCCGATTTGGAGAGGTTGGAAGATTGACTATTGGAAATGGTGTACCCAGCTAAAAACAATAATTTTTTTTCTATTGGCAACAAAAAACAAAGTTCTTACTTGGGAAGTACTCCTTAAAAAAGGGTGGATAGGATCGGGTCTGTGTTTTTTATGTAAAAAAAATACAAAAGACACTCATCATTTATTCATTCATTGTGATTTCACGAGAAGAGTGTGGTCATCACTTGCTCAACATTTAAATCCAACTTCCTGTTGGACTGGCCCATCCTTGGCAGATTTTATGGAAGTTTGGATCCAAAACAGGTCAGCACACGAGGTTCTCCCTTTAATAACATCATGGTATATTTGGAAGGAACACAATCTGGAATTTTCTAAGGGAAGCATCCAATGGTAATTACAGTGGTCATCAAGATTCTTGGTGCACTCCATAAAAGATTGGCTGTCAACAAACCCCAGGTATTGAGAATAAAACCTTTCTTCAGACTACAAGGCTATGCAATGGCTTTTTTTTATGGGGCAACAAAGGTAGGGGGCTTAAGATGCGGGGCAGGAGGGATGTTGAAATGTATTGGGGCTCCAGATTATAGATGAATTTTTAGTTGTGGTGCAAGAACCAACACAAAGGATGAATTGTTTGGAGCATGGGAGTCACTTTGGATTGCGAATATTCTAAATATACATCATTTGCAGGTCATGGGGGATTCTAAAGTAATCATCGTCTGGCTTAATAAAAAAGGAAATTTGCAAGCGATCAATATTGAAGGGTGGAAGATGAGGATAAGAGATCTTATGGCAGTCTTTCAAGGCATTAACTTCCAACGTGTTTATAGGGAATCAAATAAGGAGGCAGATAAGATTTCTATGAGAGCACTACACTCTCCCAAAGGTAAACTGATCTATTTTACATGGGATGGTGAAAGCGAGGGCCCAACAAATCTTATAAACATTTTCTAATTCTTGAATCTATTTTGAATGGATTGCATTTGTTATCATCTGAAAGTGGATATGGGACTCTCCCACATTCTGATAAAGGCCGGGCAAAGAAGATTCTTTTCAGGAGCTTATCCAGGGGCACTATTGGATGGCATGGATGACATGATTGGGTAGAAGGGATTTTTTTCTTGTAATGGAGTTATTTTAGAATGATAGTTTTTTTTATTAATCTTATTTACATTTGACGAAGATGTAAAAAAATTATAATCAATATAATTTTGAGCGATTTTTCATCTGGAAAAAAGGTAACAAATGAATGTAACTCGTGGGCATTGAAAACTTCCATAGATTCGCCTTCATAGACATGTGCCCTGTTCATTTGTGCATTGAAATGGTATGCTCCATTCCTTTCTTTGTTATTTCCACCACCAAAATTCTTGCAATATATTTGGTGAGTCACCAAATGCTTCAAATTCATTGACTAAACCTTTGTGAAGAAATAGCTTGTGGTTTTCATCTATGCTACAGGTTTCTTGTTAGCAAAATTTATTCAAATTCTAACTAATTTCTACACTCCTACTCTAAAATTCATAATAAAKACAAGAAATACTTAAAAATAGAATCCAATAATACCTTTTGGGAATTGTGGTTTAAGTAGGTGGGAAATGATATTATGAAGATAAAAAATGGCCTTATTGGTGTCAAAAGATCATCACAACTATTAAGGACTTGGGCAAAATTGGTATCATTTTTAGGTCTAAGCATTCCCCCTTTCCTAAATATTTGCATGACCTCATGCAATTTATTGATCCTCCTCTGGAGCTCCAAGGTGCAAGGTCATTTAATTGTATGCAGGATGGATGAACTCTATCGTATCATAAAATCCCAGACTTCTATCAACTTGTCTCCAATGTGCAATTTCTTCCATATTGTTCTAGTGAAATCGAGGTTGGTATCATCAAGTAGAGAACCAAATGAGTGGATAGTTAAATCAAAGACTCATCCATCCATTTCCATGTCTTCTCATTGAGTTAACATACTGTTCTAATCAAGATAAAGAAAATTCAAAATTAAGGTATCATGTAGGAGTTCTGTTTCTTAAGGCATTTGGGAGAGTTTTCCAAATATCATATGAGGCTAACATAGCATGTAAGGAATGCATTTGTGCAATTCTTTGATAATTAGTAATAACATGCTACCTATGCATCCTGATACATAGAGAATATCCAGGATCTCTGAGTAATTCTTGATAACCTAGGAAAATAGTGGTAGGGATAGGATATTCCTCTCTAACCATCAAATTGGAAATAAACTATGCTTGTGTATAAAACTCATTTGCCTCCTTCCATTGAATAATACCATGGATGAAAGAGAAAAATTCTCTTAGTTGGATGTCCCCTACAAAAGGATTAGGGTTCCAACAAAGATGATCTTGTAGCAGAAAGTTGAAATGATAAATATCACATAACAAGTTTTGGTCATGGTCTGAAACATTTAAAAAATACATTGATGAAATCTTTTGGAGTATTAACCTTATGGAGCCTTCCTACTACCAATTGTTTGATACTAAATGTAGTCCACCTCTCATGTAAGTATATAGAATGGATTTTGGAAGGTTATCGATATGTTAATGCTTCATACATGTTATCGCACAAACTGTAGGTTGGGAAAAGCCCGATCCAATCCATTGGATGGCGATAGTGATGGGACTCACCTTAGATAAACCCTCCCTCGCTTCTGTGAAGGAATAATTCGATAGAAGGGGGAGTCCCGGGTGACCCTAGGGGGAAATGAGATAGAAAGTGATACTTATGAAGAGATTCCCCTATAGGAAAGGTTACTAAGTGGAGAGTGGTTTGAAAATGAGCTTCAGAGATGGTTTATGTTCGCCAAGTCTTTGAGTACCTGTGAAATATGGTTGTACTTGCCCGAGACACAAGAAAGACAAGATACAAACTAGACAATCCAATGGACAAGAAATTTAAGCTTGTTGTCCCTATTTGAAGTAGTGAACATAAATATATATCAGCAAGTAAACTATATAGTTACTTCATATTTAACCATCAAAATTGTCAAATAATTATTGGACAATGAAGTACTAAAAAAATAGATAACTTTCCAATACTTAAGCATGAACTTTGATGGTATATTATGGATACAAAATGAGGTTATCAACAAAGTGTTAGGGCAGCCTAATGGCTGTATCAAAAAATTTCTACAGAAGCAAGTTTGAACCACAAAAATCAACAAGTAAACCGTAAAAAAGATAACCCATAACTAGTAGAACAATAATCTAGGTTTAGAAGTCAATTTCCATGGTTGAAAAGTGAGTAAATTATGAAAGAAAGTGAAGATTTATGCAGCCCTAATGGTTGTAGCATTAAATTTATTGCAGAAATGAAATCCTTGGATAAAATAGGATTCCCTTAGGACACAAGAAAGCTTATAACATGTAGAAAAGATTCCAACTTAAACAATTTCGATATCTCGTAATTCTACGTATCCCAATGCAATGATTTTATTTCTCCAATGCAAGAGATTAGTGCCTTTAACTATTGGGTTATGGAGTCTTTAAAAATGAAAGTGATATTTGTGCTACTTCCTTGGGGGTGTAATCCCTTTTACTCCCTAAGGAAAACAAGACTTGCTAAGGAAAACCCTAGGAGGGTGGAAACCCTTTTACTCCTCCTAGTATTCCTTTATGCAAAAAAATATTCCAAGACAAATATGATGTGCTTAGTGGGATTGTATGACATTATGATCCCCAAAATATTATCAAAATAACCTTGTGACCAAGAAAAGAAGCAATAACATGAAAGATTCCTTACCTAGTCCAAGCATTAACAAGATAAACTCCTTTTGACCAGGAAAATCCACCATAAAAGCAAGAAATAGCCTCCAAGAAAGATATTGCCTTAGTTCTTCATCCAATATCCAAATAAAACCATAGCAAGAGATMGTAGCAATAGAGATAGACAAAATTTCCCAAGTAGGGCACAAATTTCAGCCAAGAATCCTCTCCAAGATGGGAGAGTTATGTTGTAAAAATGAAATGATCTCTATTTATACAAATCCTACTACAAGTGTTTGTCCACTTAATTTTTAGGTTAAACCACAAAGTAAGGGGTCAACAACCCTTAATTTTACCCTTTGCAATATAAAATTCAAATTTAACCCTAAAATTCACATAAGAAACCCCAAAGAAGCATGGCGTCACCCCTTTAGGGCAATGTTTTGGCACCTTTAGCGAATCGTTGAGATTGGAGATGAAAGATTGTGTCTCCAGAGGCCTCCCTCTCAAGCGCTAGGGTCCTCAAGGTTTCCCTCTCCATCCAAATATGCCAAGTGTCAAGCAACAACACCACCACCATAAGCCCTAGCCCTAGGGTGACGTCAACCTCCTCAAAAGTGACGTTTTAGACTCAAGAGAAAATCGTTGGGATAACTAAGGGTTGGGTTATGTCCTCCATGGTATCTCCTAAGGCCTCCAAATACTAGCATTATCATCCGGTGTGTGGGCCATGGTATCCAATCTATGGGATTCAAGCCATAAGGAATCCCAAGCTAGGCTTGTTGTTCCAAATCTGTCCACCAAATAGGTCCTAGAAAGATAATGAATGCGCCCTCCAAGGTCTCAAGTCAAATGAATCATTATAAGTAAATAAAATCAATAAAAGAGATGTCTAATCATGTACATCCAAAATACCTCATTAGAATAAACTAGTGCTCAAAGACCCTATGCAATTTGCCAAGTTTAGGCATGAGAGGGTTGACAAAACGATCCATTGGGTGAATCATAGCTCAAGTTTAGGAGTGTTTCCCAAGTGGACCCCTCTCTAAGACATGTGGACAAAGTAACATGGATGGTGGAAATACTATTGGGCATGGAGTTCATGGCATACAAGGGACTGGAGTATCTCATTTATGGGTGCCTTTGTAGAGGGTGTGCTACACCTTTTGTTTTCAATGCAACCTTTTTCCAAGCCCATTTATTGTTTTTTTTTAGATGTTTCCAGGTTGAAGCCAAGGTGGGGATTCTACCTAAGAAATAAAAACAATGCCCACACATGCTCCACCTTAGTTGGCATTTGTATTAGCTATTTTTCACGGTTCCCATTGATTTCTTACAAGAGACTTTTCATTGTCCTCGGTATCCCTGGGTGAGCATCTAGAAGGTTCATGATTGGATTTTATCTTTTTCCATATATAAGCTTCTGAGCCTTCAGCCCATTCTTCCCATGAAATGCGGGACAACCCCTTCTTGGGTCAATACACCCGAAAATCCCAAAAGGTAAGAATATGAGGGGATGAAGTGTGGAAAGTGAAAAGTATGGTTGGGAATGACATGATGAATCATCAAGAGGAGCTCCCAGTAGCAAAAGGGTGACCCACTTACTAGAGCACAATGCCAACCACCAAAGTGAAATAGGGAAAAGAGAATAATGTCCAAATAGACGTTACATAATCAAAAGCAATTTGAAATGTAAGAAACTCAAATGCCTCAAATATTGAATTGACACTCACCATATTACCTGACTTGTACCTCATGGAGCAAGACCCAATGTCTTCTGGAAGCCAACTAATGTCGTTGATACTGTCATGATGAAGTTGGAACTGTGGTGGTGAGGTGGGTCTTTGTCTGTGCAAGCAGACACTGCTGTTCAAGCAGTCTCTCAGTACTCCATGTCTGCAGCCCGAGGGCCTCGAGACATCATCTCCTTAGTTATCACTAGGAGTTGAGGATAACACTACCCTAAGGCACACACATCTTGTAGCTTCGGTAATATCTCTTTTAGTTGATCTCTATACATCTTAATTTTTCTCTTCCATCTATTTTATTGTGTAATGTAAAGGGAGAACCTTCTTTACTTCATTTTATTAATGGCTTGTTGATGACTCTGACAGTCTATAACTCCCCAATCAAAAATTTCATCTTGTTGGCTCCAACCAGGTAAGTCTGTTTTCAATTGAAGAAAATCACATGTATTTTCTAGGATATCATCAAGAATAACATTTACAATTTGTTGGACATTCATCATATTTCCTTCAATTTCAATAGATTTATTAGAGGGTTCTTCTACTTCTATTTCATTCAATAAAGTGTCCATAGGATTCCCACCATTTTTCCCTTTCCTTATTTTTCTTTTCAATTTGTCGTTCTTCTTTATGAGCCTCTTATTTTCTCTTAGTAATTTTAAATAACCAAAGTGACATGATCGAAATGGTGTAAAGACACGACATTTACCTTTCTTTATCTTATTTTGAACAATGATATTCTATTGTTCCTCATTTTGGTTGCTCAATCCTAAGACTTCTTTGATTGTTACTCCTTTTGGTGTAATGACTGGGGCCTCTGTGAACTTAACTTTAGGTATTTCTATGGATTCAACTTCATGTGCATTATCCGGGTCTTCAACAATATTTGATGTCCTCCCCTCTTCCTTAGAGTTGGATGTTTTGATCATTATATGGTCTTTAAATAACCCAGTTTGTAATCTTGAAGGAGCTCCCGATGTGATTTCTTCAATGCCCCAAGGTTTTGTAGTTTTTGATCCTGTAGCCTCATCATTATGTTCATCCTTATTTAAGGATTTTGTTTTTTATTTAGAAGAGGAAGAGGGTTTGTTCTTATTTGAGCACGATGAAACCCTTGCTCTAGGCTTTTGTTTCATGCCACTTCGAAACCCTAGCCATTTGGTCCCCAATTTATCCATTTCATCTTTTAATAGCAATGCAATGAAACCATAATGATATACCCCTATAGGATGTGCTCATTTCTAGAAAGACTTCGTCATTTTCATTAAATTTTTTAAGAGAAAGTAAGGTAAATTCATCAAATTTTGATTCTTGAGATGCAGGGGGATCCCTCACTGATAATGGAAGACAACACTAAACCAACCCTCACATGTAATAAAATTTTGAACTATCAATGTTATATCCTTCCATGGTGTAATTAATGCATCCCTTTGAATCCCTTTTTTTCTGAACATTAGGAATATACATGGGTATACTTACAAATTGTGTCCAACTATCGTTCGGTAGCCTTAGGTTCTTTGACCATCGTTCACCCTCCAAACATAATCCAGTATCTTGGCTAATGCTTTCCTCATTGACTATGAATGTTAAACCTTGGAATGTAGTTGTCTATCCATTGAAGCTTTTGAAAAATTCCATGGCTATAGTTCATTATGCACCCTAAAATCACTCGAAGAATGCTAGCCAACCTGCCCAAGCGAAGATATCCATTGCTTCTGGATTCAGTTGGATGATACTAATGTTTTCAGGCTCAGTTTTATTCTGTGCTCCTCCCATTTTATCCCTTCTATGACATTCTTGTCTTATGCACAAAAAATGCTCGGTTTCTGCTATTATATGATATACATGCAACCTCATTCGAGCCTCATCGTTAAATGGTAATGGAAATGAGATTGATCATTGATAAATTATCAAGTCACTTTTATGAATGATGACAGTCCTATAGGAGTTCAACCAATTCACGTGATATGATGACTAAGTTTGCTACAATATTTAACATATATGTAGCGATGATGAATAATCATGCAACATAACTTAGGGTTTGTTTTTAAATTATAATATTTCAACTAGAGAATTGATATTGATGATTTTAATTTAATTGTAAGACATAAAGGCCTTAAGTGCTTTTTCATATGAAAAATGAAAAGGAATAGGGATAAAGTGTTTAAAGGAAAAATAGATAATATGATAGGATTAATTGGATTGTTTTCAATGTTTCAAATCTATAAAATGAACTTAGAGATAGGGTATAGAAATTACCTTGTCTTGAAAAACAATTCCCTTAAAATTTTGAAAATTGTCCTCAAAATCATGTAGTAATAAGTGGTTGTTAATGTAATCATTGTAAATAACACTATTGATCCCACTATTAAGTCATATATAAATTAAGAAAGACAATTGAATCCTGGAGCTATGGACAACTAATTATATGAAATATTTTGCAATATTTCTATATCTATGAAACTTGTAAATATTCTTGGCAAAACATTTTAAATTCTCCAAGTAGAGAATGAGACTAGTCAGAGTTATTTGAATTCTGCAAGTGGAGCCTTCAACAATTTCTTTCATATGTCAACTTGCAAATAAAAGACATTTGTTTTTATTTTTTATTTTTTTTCTTTTCAAGTTTTGGCTACTAGTAAAACTAATTTTTAAATAAAATTTGTTCAACTGCGCATCCGAAAAGGTTATCGCAGTTGAAAATGAAACTTTTTTCTTCTTAACAATATCAACCAGAAATATGGTTTTCTAATATTATCAAGTCCAATAGTGCACGTGTCCAAGTTTTCACTAATGGATTTTTATTATATCTTTTTTTCTTTCTACATTTTTTTTTTCTTTTTTTAATCTATATGCAATCGGTTGTACAAAATGATCCTCTTGAAAGTTTTTAGGAGGTAGTATTTGAAAATGGAGAAGACACATTACTTAAAATTTCAAACTACGCTTGAGTTATTAGATCTTTTATGAACACTTCTCTTGATAGTGGCTTCCAATATAAACGTATGATGATCAAAACTTTTGATCATGTTGATTTTTCGCTCTTTGGAATACAAAAAAATGATATTAGAAGTAGTAATTTTTGTATGCTCATCATCTCATGGTGTATCCCTTAACCTCAACTTCAATCTTCATTTTATGTAATCAAAATCCGAGTCTGTATGCCCAAGATACTCATAGGTTTTTCCAACCTCCCAACAAAGATATTGCAAGAAGAGCTTTGAAGAATTAATGAGGAATTTCTTCTAAGTGTTGTGCCTCTCTTCCCCTTCTTTCACCTCCTCCAACACTTAGATTTTTTTCTGACGCCCTCTCCTATCCATCTCCATAATTAGTCATTTTCCCATTCCTCACACAACTCGTTACTCTCCATCTCCATACCTAGCCATTTTTATTACTTTCTTCCTTACTTTACACAATACATACTTAGCCATTTTTTCCTTCTTTCCACTCTACTCTCCTTCCTCACTACTCTTCATACTTAAACATCTTTCCAGTCCTCCACACCATTTCCATACTTAACCATTTCCATTTTCATATTCATATTTCAATTTTCATTTTCCAATTTTCCATATCCATTTTCTTTTTCATTTGTAACATCCAATTTTCATTGATCACATTTTCATATCACCGATTTATTATTTTAGGACACTTGCATGCAAGTGATCCGGATAAACATGGGACTATATGATCAACTGATTGGTTTATAGTTAAATATTATGTAATATTGAGTATTAAAATTTATGATATGTTGTTAATGTTGATGTATATCACTGACATGTATTATGATGAGGTTTCCTGAGAGTGCAGAAAATACGACACAATGATGATGTTGATGGCATTGACATAATTCCCTGGACTCTGGATTAAGTTAGGGAGTGGACTATTGACTTTGATTATAAGTACTTGATTTTATTACACATGTATTATGATAATGATTTCAATTATGGATTACCTGTATAAGAGTTATTAATATTATTTTTGTCAGTGGATGCAGGCATGGAGACGCTTGCTAATCCAAGTCACATATGGAGTAAAGGGGTCATACAAAGATATCAGATAGATTAGGGAGAGGTGTGGCAACATCCCTATCATAGCCTAATAACACTCCCCCCGTGACCTGAGCTGAAGGTTAAGGACTACCTTGCTCATGAGATGAAGGTTAACAACTACCTTGTTCCTTAGAGGTTCACGATGTTGTGAGGGTAGACTGAGACAGTCTCTCACAAATATTTCTGAGGGGTGCACAATAAGGCGTATTCCTTATTCCTTAGTGAGCCCTTAGTCTCACACAAGGTCGACAAATGGAGTAATGAATCCAAGCATCAAACAACTTCCAAACTAAGTAAAAAACGAGCAATAGAGAGAATGGCAAGAGTGACACCCTTGGAGCACGTCGGTTCGTCTTGAAGGGCACTTCTCATGATAATATAATATTAAAATAAAGTAAAATGAAACTTGAAACGTCTAAAGAAATTAATAAAATTTAGAAGACCTTAGAGGATAAAATGAATACTTAGAATTTGTTATAAAATAGAATATAATTTTATGAACAAGAACAAAATAAAACCTAAGTCTAAGTGCTCATGCCCAAATAAATTATAATAATGGGTGTAAGAGAAACTTAGACTAAATAAAAACTAGTAAGGGAAGAAAAAAAATTTCAAGACATGTGCACAATGTGTGCATGAAATTAATAAAAGAAAATTTTTAATTAAAAGAAATGAATTCATGAGAAAATGTGGTGTCAACTAGAGTTAGAGTCCTAAGTCAAGCTAGACTCTAAAATCCTAAATTAAGAGAAGATTTCTAATGAAACTCCAACAATAAATTAGTTAGGAGACAAATAAAAGGAGAAATTGGGGAATTAAGGGACAAATTGGGGAATTAAGGGACAACTAGGAGAAAATCTAGGAACTAATTGTGGAGGTGAGGGATTTTTTTCAAAATTGTTAAATTAAAAAGGAATAAAACATGTGCAACTTGAGGGAAGAGTGACATGTGTTTGGGGTGAATAATCTCTAATTTTAATTATTAAAAATTACCTGATCGTGCATGAAAGGACAAGTGTCAAGGTATAAATTCTTATAAAAGTAAGGGAGAAGGAGTGAGGGGGCACCTTATTGCTGGATGACTAAAATGCTTTCAAGTTTTCATGTGACTAGTTTTCTTGTGTGAGTTGGAAGACAAGTTTGTGTAGGAGGTGGAAGCCTCTCCTTGCGAGGGAAAGCTTGAGCTACAATCTGATTTTCTATGTGTGACCCCTTTGCGGGTCGGAGGGATAAAGGGGAAGAAGAGTACCCTAGCATTGGTTGGGAGGTACTGGTGAAGTCGCATTGGTTAGCAAGCAAAAAGGACGTTGTGCAAGTTACAAGGTTGAAGATCAATATCATATACCATCATTCTTCTGGTTACAGTATTGAATACTCTAGTTATTTTGTTGTTTAGTAGTATTATCATTTGTAGAATTATCAGTCTGATTATTGGACATAATTGTTTTTGTGTACGGAAATTGTAYGGATCGATTGTTTTTGGGTTAGTAATATAATATTTTTACAATTCTAGTTTTATACTGTATAACATAATTGGTTATTKTATCCAAAAGATCAACAATATTAGAATAGATCATGTATAAAAATTGTATAGAAATATTTCTTAATTATTGGTTCATCAATTGAATCTTTTTGTATGTCGAAATGGTGAGTAATATTTATTATAAGACTATGCATGAACACTGGTGTATAAATTTCTGTAAATCTTTGTTTCCAGTTAAAATTGAATTTCCATATAGGCGCCCATAGATCCTGATCCGTAGAAGAAGTTGGGGTGTGTAGGTCTGTAGGAGCGAACTAAGATTTTATACAGTAAATGAAGAGAACTTTCGCTCAGATCTGCGAGCTACTTATACTAGACATGCACTGAAAAACTTATGCAAAAGACTTCTTTCCAAGCTACTGCTGCAACAACTCAATCCTCAATCCAAGAAAAAATGAAGCAAAAGATTGTTTTTTATTTCGTTGTAAAATCACACAACAAG
>JASDQU010306612.1:126987-138143 GCA_032191745.1 Picea mariana | reverse complement strand
TTATGCTATGCAAGCACCCTCTACCTCATAAAATAAATCTTAACAGGACCTTGTTTCATGTGTTTAAATATGCAAGATAATTTATGTGTTAAGTTCTTGGTTCTTCTTGTCAATGTATATGTGTGAGAGAAGGTTCTTTTACATGATTAAATATGTGTTATAAACCAATACACAGCAATGTAAAGTGCAGCAAATAACACAACAAACTCACAACAATACCAAGATGATAAAGGAGTTCACCCCTCTCTGGGTTACATCTCCTTGAGCCTCCTTCAATGGACTTGGCTCTTTGGGATTAGTTTGTCAAATGCTCTTTACAAGCTGCTGCTCAACTCCAATGGATTTACAGAATGTACCATTGGATTCAGAATACATAAAAACCCCAAAATTGACTGTTAAAACTCTACAAATGGACAATGGCTCATCCAACAATGACCTCTTCTACATGTGACCTCCAAGCTTCCCTGAACTTGATGAGGCAAAAATACCTGCAGAAGTCCTCCAATGGACCTGAAACCTATCCCAAAATGTTCAGAGCATAATAATCAGTCATAAATGACTATTCAGTCTCAGAAAATGGATATGTGCTCATCAGAGCAATGCCTCAAACAATGAGGGCTTTAAGGCTCCTGAAGCTTCCTCAAAATTCAAATGTGAAAAACCTGTAAATGGGCTCTTCAAATGCCTGTGAAAATATCACCAATGGACTCAGAACGTCCAAAAACCCCTAGCTGGGCTTTTACAGAACTTGATTTGGTCAAAAACTCCAAAAGTTATGGCTTCTGCCATTTTTCCCCTTCAAGCTCTGTTACAGGTTCGCCATTTTGCACCTGTGGGTGAATGAACCTAGCCTCTGAGCGTTTTCGGTGCCTAAACCCAGCACAAACGCACGTTCCACAAATCGCGCTAAATTGTCGAACAGTTACCCGGAATAAATCCCCCAAGAACGGAGGTGTTGGGCGCATGGGGGGACCATATGGCCACGTCCCCCGCACATAAAGGGCCAAGTTGCCACTGTTGAATCTAGACGTGACATGTGGCGGGCTATTCCAACCGTTTTTTAAAAACACCATGAAAAACCCAAATCGCGTGCCCATTTACAATGGTATGGTCATATATACGGTTATAAAACCGTGGCATTGACCGGAATAAAACCCGCGCCATACACCAACACATAACCCCCGTGCCCATTTATTAAAACTGTTTGGTTGTATTCCGTTTAAAAAGTGAAGCGGTCACATGGGAAACAATTTATGTAACCGTGGCACATAATGGTAAAACCCGCGCCAAAATATATTGTTTGATAATAGTTTTCAACGCATAAAACATTGGTTCCATTTGAAATGCCTCCCGCGCGCAATTGATATGGCCACATGCAACAAGCTATGTGACCGTGGGTCGGGGCTATGCCCTGGCCCGACCCCCAACCAAACTTTATACAATGTAACATTAAAACCTTTTGAAACCATATCGTTTACAACGATCAGTGTTTGGTCCATTGGTCGGGCGGAGGATTGTGTGGTGGGAGGTCCCGGGGTCGAACCCCGTGGACTTTCGGTTACCTTTTATATACAACAATGGGAACCAACAGATGGGGGACACGTGGCGCCCATTCATTGGGCCACGTGTCTTCCTATTATTTGCCATGAAATTGGACACGTGTCGGCATACTACTCGTCCACGTCAACCAATGGAAATGCGCCAATGAACAACCAACCGATAGGTGCCACATCATCAAACTTCCAACTCAGCTGCCATGTCACCAGGCCACGCAGGATGCTGACGTCAGCATGTGCCACGTGTCACCCTTCCAATGGTGACACGTGTCACCTCAAGATTGGCCAAACTGTATGCCGAAAAGTCCAAAAATGCATGACACGTGTCACGCTCTGGAATCACCACATGTCCTGTACGGACTGACATGTGTCACCGTACGGACCTGCCACATGGCCGTACGGACTGTACGGACAGGTACAATCAGCATCATTTTTTCCCCTGTTTGGCTCGATGAACAGACCTCGATAACTTCTCCATACGGGCTCCGTTTGCGAAAATAAATATACCACCGGAATCAGGAGAACGAGACGGACGCAATGGAATCGTTTTTGTCGCATTCCGATCACTTTGAAAATTGAGCAAATTTTAGACCCCTGTTCCAGATTCTGATCAGTGGGAATGACCTGTGTTTCCCTCTTACGGAGGGGTAGGATTTTGTGCAACCAGATCTTACTACTGAACCGGTTGTGAGGTACCCGTAAAAAATTTAGCGACAACCTCATGAAGAGGGTAGTATTTCGTGTAGTGATCTTCCTCACAGATCATGAAAGGAAACTTAGCCTTCCTATTCGGTTTAGTACCAAAAATCTTTGGATTATCTTGCTCGTTAGAAGATTTTTTGGATTTACCATTTTTTTTCTTCTTACCTCTTGGTTGCTGAGATGAAGTGGATTTGACCGCATTCACCTCAGAGGTTTGAGAAGGAGAGGAAGTAGTTTTTGTGTTTGAAATGAAACTTGGTTCTGGAGCAGGTCTTGTTGGATCGTTCGACGGACAAGGAGCATGAGGGATTAGATCGTAAAGTGTGTCGGACTAGGAATAAACCAAGTCCAAATACTATGCACAATTGATAGCCTTCTACTCAGTAACTACATTTCACATAGAAACATCATAGGCAATGGGAGGAAAGAGAAACTTTGTAGACCAATCCGTGAGGAGTTGGTCCGGAATTGGAGCTTTAATCAACCATCTCCACCGTCTCCACTCATGAATGTGATCATATATGTGGGTGGAAGAGGAATTCCAGAATGAGGTCAAAATCTCTGTACTAGTCTGATACCATATAGGCAACTGAAAATGCATCAGGAAATCCATGGAAATATAATTAAAGTCGACAAAGGAGTTACGCGATAGCTCGATACAGTATTTCGCTACTGCACCTGTAAGTGTTCTTTGGAAAAGTCTAAGACAGATGGAATCGTCCATCAAAGAGTTGGAAGAACACCATAAATGGAAAGTCATAACATGATTGTTAGGATCTTCCCCAGGTTTTTCATCGAATTCTAGGATTTCAGACGATAATTTGGTAGGGATGGTGGGAAAAACAAGGCATGCTGAAAGAGATAGTTTGTCAAACGCGACATATTTGGAAGATATAATGTAGCCAAGAATGGGATTTGTCGGTTAGCTTGTGGATACTAGTGATAACCATATGACATGGGAACATGAGCATGAACATATCTAGGTTGCGACGAGATGGAAAATCTAGATGGACCTCCCATATATGGTGGTTTCCCGGGTTGTCCACCCATGTAAGGTGGTTTTCCTAGTTGTCCACCCATGTATTGTGACTGAACATATGTACCTCCTACATATGGAAATTGACCTGACATTTCCCCTATGTATGATGGTTGAAGGGAATACTGTGTTTAAATCATGGGGTTTACTGATTGATAGGGAAAATTTCCTTGCGGATGAATTCCCACTGGATTGGACTGACCCCACAAAGGGTTAACAACTCTTGGAAATGGTTGTCCAGAATATAGGCCAGTGGTAATAGGGATAGAAGGACTTGCAGGAGAAAATTTCCCCCATGATTTTTGATGTTGCAAACTTGTAGGTTTCCTCCAGTAAAACTTTTCTCTACAATTGAAGGTTTCCCCCCAGCTGAAGGTTGGCCTCCCATTGAAGATTGACCTCCAATGTAGGGTGTACTAATCTACGATGTGTGAGATGGAGGCTAAATAGCTTGTGTAACCATGGTCATGTGAACAGATTGACTTTCGTCCATTTGACCGATGGAACAACCAAGTAAGTCACTTGATGTGTGCATGTGCGGAAAAAGTGAAGCATGAATATTACCTGACCCATGTGCAAAAGGAGATGTATGTGCAAGTGGTTTAGTTGGGGTTACCTGGGTCACCAATGTTTCTATCAACAAAGAATCACCAACAATATCAACTATAGGAGTTGTGGAAAAATATGAGTTCCCAAGTCCTTCACGAAAACCAAAAGATGATGGGTTTGTGCCAAAATATTGTGCAGTGGTGGAACCAGACAATAATCAATAAGAAGAATAAGAATTAACATATCTCATGGATGGTGGATCAATGAGTGGTAGGAAGAGAGGATCAGTAAAAAGAGGATTAGTGTAAGATGCAAGGATTTCTATGAATGTTTTGGTTGGTTATTCAATGTGTTGGCCAATTCTAGGAGCTACACTCATGGTTTCAGAAGTTTGATCTCCGATCATTCCTTCGTAAGAAAAATTGTGTTGAGGTTTCTGAACATCAGGTTCCATACCTTGTACATTGTGAAATCTTCGATCCTAAGGCCAACTATGAAAGTTAAAGAAACACACTCCTATGAAAACTAAAAACAATCAACCAAGAAACAATAGGCTCAAGAATCTTCTGAAGATGGCATATCAAGCCGCCAACGAAGAAATGAGAAGTAGTTACCTCGACCTCCACGTAACAACCCTTCTCAGTGCAAACAACCCTCACTTTCGTGGGATCACCCTCCAAGGGTACTAAGAGTGTGATACGATGTCTACCCCAGGTACCATGGGAATCCCCCCACAATCACCTCTATAGATACATAGGAAAGGCCACTAAGGTTACCAACTCGTAATCAGCCTCTGGGTGGGTATAGTCGACAGTCATGACCGAACATATGGGCATGATATCAAAGTTCGAAGCTCTTCAAGACAACTGAATACAGGTTTATCAGTAAGACTCTAGAGGACCCTAAATAGATTCAGAGTTCACGAAGCACCGAGACCAAATGAAACCAGTGGTTTCTCAAGAAAAACCACCAATATACACTTTGTTTGCTATGATTGGTTAAGCTTTGGAGGGGTAATTTCTGCTACTCTTCCTCACATGACCTTATGTTTAACACCTATGTGAGAGGGGGTTCCCAACTATGCTTATACAAAAATTGGATTTGTACACTCTTTAGTGATCTACAGTCTGTTTAGTAGCCTTAGACAATTTACTCACTTTTCCTAGTCCAAAGATCGTAATCCTGTGCTACTTTTGGTGTGCTAAAACCAAAAATTGTTCTAGTTGATTTTATTAGTGCGTGGTTGATGTTAAGGGATTTTAATCAGTAGGTTCACGAAGATGAAACTAATGATGTGAGAGAGAATCGACTCCAACGAAATGAAAAAAGAATGAGATGCAATTTGTTCTTTTCGATGAATTATATGTATGAGAAGGAGAAGAGTTCTATTCTTATTAACACAAGCAAGCACTCAAACCTATGAAAATTTCAATATCTGGAATCAAGATAATGCCAAAATACCAAGCAGATGTTTCCAAAAACCGAAATGCACATGCAAAACTAGCTCCTTTTCAAATGTGTACCAAAACAAAATTCTGAATGAATGCACAATTTCTTCGTTTGATTATGTATGAAAGGAGATATGCAAAATTTTATTCTTCTTAACTTTCAAATGGAATGAAAGACATCTATGTTTGATACAAATAAATATGAGGTAAAAAATGAATCAAACAAAGTGCACTGAAAATTATGAGAACTGAAAGAAAACAAGTAGGGGATAACTTATTCAATCAAGAACTCAAAGATGCAAAAGAGAAAGAATACAAGCACTCATGAAAATCCTCAAAATAAGAGCAACATGAAACAATGTTCAAGATTGGGTTGTGGCAAACAAGAGAGTCCTAATCATCCAAAAAAGTGATATGTTTCAATGAAGACAAAAAGGCTCAATACCAAGCAACCTTTGCAAACCCTAGTTGATGAAAAATCCTAAACAACTAAGCAATTTGAAAGCTTTGCGAGATGAAGATCGAAAAACTCAAAGGTGGGATGAACCAAGGGATCCTGTTAACCCAAGGGGATCACAACTAGGAGAAAATTTTAAAACTCAAATAAGAAACATAAATGAGTGATAAATGTCAAATTCTCAGGAAAACAAAGTCAAATACAAACCAGGAGTCACTGGGCAAAAAACCTCTCAAAAGAAGACTGATAAAAAGCAGGCAGAAAGAGGAAAAGAAAACAAAATAGGAAGATTGACACCCTTTTTCGCAAAGAGACAAAGTGCCAACCAAGAGAATGGTTCCATCTAGAAGGATTAGGGGGAGAGATGATCAACTAATGGTGCCCCTGTATGCACTACAGGGAAGCGTCGATAAGGCTAATGGCATCTTGGTGTGAATGGCAGGGAAGTGCCACTTTCTGGAAAAGTTAAAAAATGGATTCTAACAAGATCACACTCAGTAGAGCCTCAGTAAATGGCTATGTAAACTCTTCAATGAGGAAGAGGGAAGAGGAAAATATATCATAATCAAGCACCAAACAAGATCTAATGATAGGCAAAGGATTTAGACGATCCAAGGAAACACTAGTCAAACTCCATCCCCAGTGGAGTCGCCAATTTTTGTTACAGAATGTTTCGCATGTGGACAAATGAAAATTCCCTTAGATTACTAGACCCCTATACCAAGAAAAAAATAGTACAAGTGGACACTAACATCCATTTAAACTTATCTTAAACATCAGTTTGAGAAGGAGAGAAAGGATATGATGAACCCATTTCGACGTTTTTCCTCGCTGCTTCTAATCCCTGGGCTTGATCTCCAAGCTCCCTAGCACAAATTGAGATCTTCAATGGACAACAAAGGAAAACAACTATCTCCTACTCTACAATATTATATAAGACAAGTTTATTTGCGAAGATTAGAGAAACAATAGACAAGAAAATGAGAAAATACACAAGATTGAAGGAAATATGCCAAGTATATATTGAATGAGAACCAATAAATAAGATACTTATAAACCACCATTGATGTTGTAGCAACCTCTCCAAGCTATCCTCGTCTAGCCCCTTTCACAAATTTACCAAGATCAAAATGATGATACTCTGAATGATTACTTCCTCCCTTCACCTTGGAAATGCCTTCAATATATAGGCTTGAGAGACACAACCACCATGAGAAAATGAAGGATATGGTTGAGGATATGGCTCCACAAGGTTGGGATCTGATCCTAAAATGAAGCCATAGCATAGGGGTCGAACACAACCAACCTCATCCCAAGAGAGTTGGCCCATAGAATAAGGTGGAGGATCCCCCTTTTCCCTCCAACAAGACTGGCACTTCCCCTTAGTTGAACACATGATGCCAATCCATGAAGTGACACTCCCCCAACATGGCCATGGGGGCACAACCCTTCATAAATTCCCCAAAATGGTCAATTTTTCCAAGAAAAAGGTGTGTTTTGACCTTGAAATGATGGGTTTCTTCCTCCAATATGACTTAGGGGTCATGAAAAATGTCTTTCATGGTGTAAAGGGGTTGCAACACTCGACAAAGTGAATTTGACACTAGGTAAGTTGCATATGACACTTTCAATAGTGCATGCAACACTTAACAAGGTGCATATGTCACTTTATGACACCTAGGGGTGCGACACTCAAGTGTGACATTTTGGTGTGTAACACCTGGGCTCTCTCATCCCATATAAATGAAGTATCCTTTTTCAAGAGACACATGAAACCCTTAGTTATATTGGAATAGTTGGCTATAAAGTGACACAGGAAGTTGGATTTGCTTTATAAACCCTGTAGCTGACGAATACTGTGCAGGGGAGGCAACCAAAGTATTGCCTCTACCTTCATTGGGTCTACCATGATCCCTTGCTCAGAAACTATAAATCCAAAAAGGAGGCCTGACCTAATGCAAAAGACACATTTATGAGGGTTTAATCGAATACGATATTGACGACATCTTTCAAACACTAGCCGAAGATGAACTGGATGATCAACCCTCTTGTGAGAGTGAGCAACGAGGTCATCCAGATAAGCCTTGATTATATGTTTGAGAACATGAAACATGAAGGTCATAGCCCACTAAAAAGTCACTCCGACGTTTTTAAGGCCGAAAGGATTTTTCCGGTATGAAAACATATCCTAAGGACAAATAAATTTCATCTTATGATGATCTTTGGGTTTAATTTGAATTTGATTGTAACCTGAAAAAGCATCCATAAAAGAAAAGACTTCACTCCCCACACACTCATCAATGATTTGGTCAATAAAAGGTGTAGGGAAATTGTCGTTATGACATGCTTTATTCAGATCCCTGAAATCCATACACACACGGATGGTTCCTTGCTTCTTATTCATGGGAACAATATTGGATTCCCATTCATTCAAGGGAATCATATAGAAGAAGCCAACATTAAGTAGCTTCTCCACCTCTACCTTAATGGCAGGGGCCTTTCTGGGGTTCATCGCTCTAAGCCATTGTCGAAATGGCTTTGCATTCAGACAAGTCTTGATTTTGTGTTCGACAATACTAGGGTCGATCCTTGACATTTATTCCTATGACCAAGAAAATATGTCTTGGAATTCCTTAAACATGTCGGTGTAAATCTGAGTTTCTTTAGGCGAACAATTTGCATTGATACAAAATTTTCAACCTTGCCAGGGGTTTGAGAGATGTTGATCGCAATGGTAGGAGCGATATTTTCCATGTTCCCTTGAACATATATGTCATGCTTATCCAATAGGACCATGGTGTGACCAAAAATCTTGCTCATGGTGGACCTAAAATCATCTCGCTCGATCCTTTCAAGCTCTAGGAGGAAATAAGATCTGTGGTGAAGCTCCTCCCAGGGCTTATCATGATCCATCATGGCCTCTAAGATCGCCTCATTTGAAGGAAAAGTGTTGTCGAGGCAACCATATGGAATATATGAGTTTACGACCCATATGGGATCTAGGAAAAGATCCACCTCTTCCATCTGTGAAGAGGGAGGATTCGGGTCTGTAGTGACATATAGGATAGCTTGATATGCGATATCAACCGTAGACAATGAAATTTTCATTCTGATATGTGAATGGCCCTCATACGACATAGTCGAAGAAGGTATAGTCCACAGGTCATCAAAATATGAAGTACAAAATGAGATAGACCTCAATTACGATGATGATTCATCAAAAATGGCATTAATATACGAGATTGGTTTAGAGAAATTAAAGGTTCCCATCAAGGAAGGATACATTCCAACACCAATGTTCTTAGTTTCCTTCTGATAAATCTCAACAATGGGGACTGAAGGTCCCACCAATGCAGAGAAACTAGAGCATGTGAAAGATAATTGGTAGATCGTTACAACCTTCCCTTCATGAGGAAAGCATAAAACACGAAACACCGATGAAATGACAACTGTCATATAGTAAGTCCAATTATGCCCCGGTAAAAAATTATAGTCAAGGGGTGCATCAACCATCTCAACCTCGGCTGCCATAGTTTTATCGCCTAACTGAACTTGAAGAGCAAGGAGGATACCATGGGGTCTGAACGAACGCCCATCAAACACAATTAACATATTCATAGATTAAGAGAGCTGGGGAGAGCTAATGGCTTTCCAACAATATAGAGATATCAAAGACGTCGAAGAACCTTCATCGATGAAAATATGTTTAATAGTGATATTCATACATTCCACATGGATTTGAAAAGCCACATGGTAAGGTAAATGAGGCTGGACATCTATGACATTGAACTTGATAACTTTCGAGCCACTTGGGTCAAGATCCCCTAACGCAGATAACAAGGCATTCCTTCGTGTTGGGCACATCTGGAGTACCTCCAAAGATGACATCGCACACGATGTTTGGCGCAAATCCTCGACAATTGAGTAATTCTGGGAGTCTCTAAAATTGAGATTATGAGCAGAGTGCCTAAGAACTCCTTTCNTAGGTTGCAGAGGACTATAATAACGAGTCCTAGTGGCTATGCTAATATCTGATCGAACCATATTCACACATTGATGCAGACTGTCATGTGCTAAGAGGGTTTGACCTCCACCCAACACATTTTTGATACTCAAGGTGCTTGAGGCCATATTTTGATTATGTGGAAACGTGTTAGTTAACACAATAAGATGTTGCGCTATAAGCCTTGAGGCTTCCTCTATATTAGGGAATAAATGGGTAAGGTGATCCTCTTTACACAACTTACATGGAAACTTGACCTTCCGCTTTTCTTTCTTACCCTCACCAACATTGTTATCATACTTGTTGTTATTCTAATTGTCCTTTTTCTTGTTACTGTTGTTATTATTCCCACTCTTGCTGTTATTATTTATAACTTTCCTCTTATTCTCTCTAAGCTGTTGGCTATGCTTCGAATTTGTCGATGCAAGGAATGTACCACTGACGATTGGAAGAGATGAAGAGACGAAGCCATAGCCCATCCCGTTGAAAACTGGTTGAGAGATAAAATTTTCATATGATTTGTCACCTGGTCTATGGATTTGGAATTTGCTGAGCCTATAGTGCCATCAGCATCGGGCCCATGATTTTGTCTTGGATCTTTATTTGACCATGGCGCATCAGGAATAATTTCATAGAGTATCCTGGATTGAGCGTATATAATATCTAATTGCTGGGATTTAAATATGGCCTCTTCCTCAGTGATTTCTCAATATGTAGAAACATCCTTCGAAATATATGGTAATAGAGGCTTAAGGAACCATTCCAATAGAAACTATGGAGGAATATTATCTTTAATTAACCACTTTCTTCTACACCACTATTGAATGTGATCCGAGATTTGGGTGGCTTTGTCTTGACGGAAAGTCGATAAAATCTTGGTACCATCATCGTAATGAATTGATAGCTGAAAGTGGTTGAGAAAACCTAAGGCCAACTCATGAAAGGTTTGGTATGTGCCCCTTGGTAACTCTATGTACCGTTTCATGACAACCCTCGTAAGGGTGCGTTGAAACAGCCTCAAACGAAACGAGTCATCATTGAGAGAATTCGATGAGCACCATAAGTGAAAAATAGTAACATAATCGTCAGGATCCTCACCACTCTTTCCCTTGAATTTTGGAATGTATGAGGGATGCTTGGCTGGGACAGGGGGCCATGTGGGATCATGACACATGGGGTCATTCATTAATCTCGTAAGATCTGGAAAATTTAGCATGGCCATAAAAGGGAGCCTTGGTTGCGGTGTTTGAGACGATGCTCCCAGGAAAGACTGACTTTAGGGAATTGCGAGCTGAGGATGGTTTTGGTAAACACCATGGCCCTGCCTGGTAGGATAATATACCCCTCTCAACTGATTCATGAAAATCTGTAAAGGCATCATCACTGATGGGGCCGCTTGCGAGGA
>JASDQU010306612.1:13753-25136 GCA_032191745.1 Picea mariana | reverse complement strand
GAGCGATTTCTCTTGTCCTTAGTAGATAGAAGGCATTTATAGGAGTTAATGCAAGTAGGTAGAATTCAATTCTAGATTAGACAGTTTTAGAAGGAAAGAGGGAAACGGGATATAGACACCCTCATTGTGAATTGTAACATTATTGAAGAATGAATAGAGAAGAGAGAATAGGGAGAGAAGAAGAGAGCCGTGTAGAAGACTCCATGTACAGAAGTTCTAAATTTATATAAAGAAAGCTGTGATTCATACCCATGGCATTCACATATTCTCTGTGTATGCATCTTTGAATGTTATGTTCATGAATGGTTTATTCTTTCTATCATGCATTTTCTTTTATGCTATGTATGAATGATTTCTTGTTGAATGTTTGAAATCTAAGAGAGGAAGAGTAAGGAGAATGAGTTTCAATTGTTTCTCTATCTGAGAAAGATTCCTGCAAGGAGTGCAGTTGAATTTGTCCACAAGGAGTGCGTCGACAAGGAGTTCAGAGGGTTGTCTCTGAAAGCTCAGGAGAGATAGCTTTTGTTCTCATTTCCTCAGAGTGTAGCCAGGCACAGGAGCCGTGCAAGGAGTGCGTAGGCTGAGGAGAGTCTCAGGGTTGTGAACCTGAGCAACATATTGAAGGATTTATGCGGTAGGTGTGCGTAGAAGTTGAAGTATTCAACATTTGAAAGTATCTGAAGGTTGCCGCAAAGAGTGCGCGCAAGAATATTATTTAAACCTTAGAGTTGTGAGAAAGCTTAGGAGGGGTAAGGCCTTCAAATCCATTTAAGGAAAGTGCAGAGAAGTTGCGACTGAAAGTATTAAGAAAGGCATCGTAAGTTTGCGCCGTGGCGGATAAGTTCGGGGAGGAACACTCAGATCATTCGGAGAAATCATAAAAAGGGAAGAGATCAACAGTCAGAAATCTGTGGGGAGGATTAGCGAAATCCTGCCAGCCGTCAGATCTGCCAGAGAAGCGAGGAGGTTATGGCTGCGTCCGAAGTTCAAGCTCAGGAGATTGTGGACCGTAGGATCTTCACATAGATACCCGTCAGTCGTTGGATTGACAAGGAGTTGCACGGAGTTTAAGCTTCGTGAACGAGAGGAGGAAAGTTCCGACTCGAGGCGTGGCCATCAGGATTTTGGTATTCACAAAATCTGGAGTCAAGAGGACGAGTGATCGGGAATTTTCATAGTGAAAATCCTGGAATCAATCTGAGCCGTCCATTTTGAGGAGACAGGTGGTGATAATCGAGTGCCCATCGATATTTCGGCGACCGGGGTTTTAAGTTGACAAATAAATTGTGTCATCAGGACATCGAAAGTCTCAAAATACTGAGGTTGAATCTGAGCAATCCATCTTGAGGGGACACGTGGCGAAGATCTAAGATCTTGGAAAAATTCCTGAAAGGGAAGACTAGATCGGAGTTTCGGGACTCGGAAAATCGAAAGTTTTGCGAGCAAGAGATCGGGAAAAGCCATGTTGGAAACCCCGTAAATGATCGGAGTCATCCATCCACTTGGGACACGTGTCAGAGATCCAAAGAAAGTCGGGGATCGTCATTTCGTGAGTCCTGGAGAAAAGGAGGACATGCATTTCAGAATCGCGAAGTCCGATTTTTTGAAAAAAAAGGAGAGCTCCATGTGGGACCCAGTTGACGTCATCTCGTCATAACGAGGCATCGGGAATTTTCACGGTGAAAACCCCGAAGCAGCAAGGACCATCCATCCTCGAGGATGTGTGGCCAAGATCGAAGCTTTCGGGAAATTTCTCAAAAAGAAGAGTCCTTAATCGGAAAACCGAGAATCGGGAAATCAGGGATTTTGTGGACAAGAGGTTTAATACATTTCGACATTCGAAACCCCGAATCCCAATAAGAGGTATGACTGCGGTCATATGAGAGGAGGTCGCGTGGACTGGGGCATAGCCAGGATGGGATAAAGCACAAAGGGAGCGCATCGTGATATCGGAAATCGTGATTTCAAGGAAGCAAGTGTTTGCGATATCGGGGATTGGAAAACCCCGAAACCCGATTGTGACTTTTTGCTGTGAACGGAGAAGGGATCGGACCTAAAAGATGTAAGGTGCTGAAAAAGACCTGTGGGTCAAATTTAAATAAAGATTCCAGGGAAGAATCGAAGGAGCCACTCCGGCTCAAGGGTGAACTTTGAACGATCCTTAAAGACCGGGAGGTCAGCGTAGAGGCCTTTTGCCAAGGCAAAGGGTGAGGCTACGTCAAGTTTGGTATCAGAGCACATAAGGGTTCTTTTCTTTCTATAGCAGAGAAGAAGAAAATTCATCATGCCGCCTAGAAGAAGGGATAGACAATCACCCAATCCCAAAGAGGAAAGGGAAATGCCGAGAAGAAGAGGTAGACAGATGCAAAATCCAGAAATTGAAAGGGAGATGTGTGATCTACAAGCCAGACTCAAAGACATGGAGACAGCACAAAGACGCACAGTCTGCTGGGGATCTAAGTGATTCTGAAAGTGAAGTTGAGGCTAAACACGAAGAATAAGTTGCAGCTGAAGATGCATCAAACGAACGTTTGATCAGAGCTATTGCAAAAATGGGTGCAAGAGAGAAAATGGACATTCCAGTTTATGAGGGAAACTTGGATGCAGAGGAGCTTCTAGACTGGATTAGAGCTCTAGACACATACTTTGACTATGAAGATGTCGAAGAAGACAAGAAAGTCAAGCATGCTATCACAAGATTAAAGGGACATGCAACATTGTGGTGGGATGAACTACAAGCTGACAGACGCTGCAAGGGCAAGCAGAAAATCAAGAGCTAGGACAGGATGATTGTGAAGATGAAGGTAAAATTCATCCCCAGGGATTATCAAATTACTCTGTTCAGAAGGATGCATAACCTGAGACAGAAGCTGATGACAGTGAAAGAATATACTAAGGAATTCTACAAACTAAACATCAGAGCAGGTCATCGGGAGAGCAATGATGAAAAGGTTGCCAGATACATGAATGGCCTGAGATATGATATTTAGGATGAGATGAGCATGGTAGCCATCCGAATGGTGGAAGATGCTTATCAGATGGCTCTGAAAGTGGAAGAGAAGCTGAGCCGAAAGCAAAGTCAAAGAGGCCGAGGCAGAAGTCAAGCCAGGGGAAAATCAGTTGTCCAAGATAAAAATCAGAAGCCCAAGGAAGACTGGAAGAAACCTCAGACTCAAACAGAGAGAGGTGGAAGTTCACAGCGAGGACAACATACTGAGCAGAGAGGAGGTTATGCTGATAATAATACTTTTCCTCATACTAGAGGTAGAGGAAGAGGAAGGGGTGGAGTGATAAAATGCTTCACATGTGGAAAGAATGGGCACAATTCTTATGAGTGTCCTGATAAAAAGAAAGAGGGTGGAGAGACTCACATCGCCAAAGCACAAAGGCGAGATGTTGAGGCAGAAGATGCTGAAGGTGGAAGATCATTGATGATGCGAAAGGTTCTTTTGACACCTGAAAAGGAAGTGGAGAGTTCAGTTCAGAGAAATAGACTTTTTCGGACTGCTTGCAAAACCAAGAACAAGGTATGCAAGGTCATTGTGGACAGTGGTAGCACGGATAATCTTGTTTCAACTGAGATGGTAGAAAAGTTGGAGCTGGAGACGATTGAACATCCAAGTCCATACAAAGTTTCATGGCTACAAAAAGGACATTAGGTAAATGTCACTAAACAATGTTTAGTTGAGTTTAAGATAGGAGGATATAATGATAAGATACTCTGTGATGTTATTCCTATGGATGTTTGTCATTTATTGTTGGGTAGACCATGGCAATATGATAGAAATGTGATTCATGATGGGAAGATGAACACATACACCCTAGAAAAGAATGGGAGAACTCATATGTTGCTTCCAATTAAGGATAAAGAGGTGAAACTGGAAGTAAGCAACACTGTACTTATCATGAGTGGGAAGGAACTTCTTATAGAGGTTAAGAAGAAGGAGGAACCACAATTCTTTGTGATTAGAAAGCCTAGAATTGTTTTGACCAGCACAAGAGTGGATGATTTACCAGAAGAAATTCAGGAACTGCTGGAAGAGTTCGTTGATATAGTAGTGGATGAATTACCTCGTTCATTGCCACCGATCAGAAGTGTGAGTCATCATATTGATCTCATACCAAGAGCTAGTTTTCCAAACAAAGCTGCGTACAGATTGATGCCGCAAGAGAATGAAGAGGTAAAAAGACAAGTCCAGGATTTGTTGGACAAAGGTTTGGTCAGGGAAATCTTGAGTCCATGTGTTGTTCCAACAGTACTCGGTCCGAAGAAAGATGGAGGCTGGAGGATGTGTACTAACTCGAGGGTGATTAATAAGACAACCATCAGGTACAGATTTCCATTGCCTAGGATGGATGATTTGATGGATTGCTTAAGTGGAGCAAAATATTTTTCAAAGATTGATTTGAAAAGTGGTTATCATCAAATTCGCATGAGAGAAGGTGATGAGTGGAAGACAGCATTCAAAACAAACGAAGGGTTGTATGAATGGCTTGTTATGTTGTTTGGCTTAACAAATGCGCCAAGTACCTTCATGAGGTTGATGAATGAAGTCCTAAGGGAGTTCATCAGAAAATTTGTCATCGTATATCTGGATGACATACTGATTTACAGTAAAACAGTAGTGGAGCATTTGAATCATTTGGCTATAGTGATGAAGAGGTTACAGCAAGAGAATATGCTCATAAACATGAAGAAATCCCCATTCATGAAGACAAAACTCATTTACTTGGGATTTGTTATTTCTGCAGACAAATTAAGGATGGATCCGGATAAGGTGGAAGTGATCAAGAATTGGCCGTCACCGAAAAACATATTTGAGGTGAGAAGTTTTCACGGATTGGCTAGTTTCTACCAAAATTTCATCAAGAATTTCAGTGGAATTAGCGCAACGATGATGGATACAGCGAAGAAAAGACACAAATCTTTTCACTGGACGGAGGAAGCTGAAAAAATCTTTAATCTGTTGAAGAGGAAAATTACGGAACAACCAGTTCTGGTGTTGCCGGATTTCCAGAAAACATTTCAGGTGAAATGTGATGCAAGTGGATTTGCAATAGGGGCAGTCTTAAGTCAAGAAGACAGGCCAATAGCATACTTCAGAGAGAAGATGAATGAAGCGAAAGTAAAATACTCCACTTATGATAAAGAGTTTTATGCTATCATACAGGCATTGAAGAAATGGAGGCATTACTTGATCCCGAAGGAGTTTGTCCTATACAGTGACAATCATGCACTACAGTTTGTGACTCAACAGGAAAAGTTGAATCAGAGACATGTAAAATGGGTGGAATACATGCAAAATTTCACTTTTGTAATTAAACATATTTCAGGTATTGCTAACAAAGTTGTTGATGCTTTGAGCAAGAAATGTTTACTGTTGCAGGAGTTCCAAGTCAAAAAGTTGGGTTTTGATGATCTCAAGGACATGTACGCAGATGATCAGGATTTCAAAGAAGCCTATGAAGCAGCTGAGAATCCAGTTCTCAGAGATAGAATCCAATGGATAGAATACATGATCCAGGAAGGATTACTATTCAAAGGTAATCAACTTTGTATTCCAAAGTGCTCCATGAGGGAGAATCTGCTGAAGGAGAAACACAGTGGAGGATTGGCAGGACATTTTGGTCATGACAAGATGTTCGCAAAGTTGAACGAGTCATATTTTTGGCCAGGAATGCGAGCAGATGTCAAAAGGTTCGTGGATAGATGTATAATTTTCCAGCATTCGAAGGGAATAAAATAGAATGCAGGGTTTTATCAACCATTGCCCATACCAGAAAGGTCGTGGGATGCAATTAGCATGGATTTTGTATTAGGGTTGCCAAGAACACAAAGAGGTTGTGATTCAATATTTGTGGTGGTGGATAGATTTTCCAAGATGGCACACTTCATTCCATGTCAAAAAACCAATGACGCGACTCACATCGCAAACCTATTTTTCAAAGAGGTCATTCGACTTCACAGTTTGCCAAGGAGCATAGTTTCGGATAGAGATACAAAATTCATAGGGAATTTCTGGAGGACATTATGGAAGAAGCTGGGAACTAACTTGTTGTTTAGTTCATCTTATCATCCTCAGATGGATGGACAGACAGAAGTGGTGAACAAAAGTCTAGGAGACTTGCTGAGAAGCTTAGTGACAGAGCACCACAGCCAGTGGGACCAAATATTACCACAGGCATATTTTGCATATAACGATTCAGTTAATAGAAGCACAGGGAAAAGTCCATTTCAAGTTGTTTATGGCATGCAACCGAGAGGAATTTTTGAGTTGAAAGAATTAGAATAGACTGCGACTAGGAGTGCTAGTGCAGAAAATTTCGCAGAAACAATGAAGGAACTTCACAGCAAGGTGAAGGAGTGATTGTAGAATTCAATTCTAGATTAGACAGTTTTAGAAGGAAAGAGGGAAACGGGATATAGACACCCTCATTGTGCATTGTAACACTATTGAAGCATGAATAGAGAAGAGAGCATAGGGAGAGAAGCAGAGAGCCGTGTAGCAAACTCCATGTACAGAAGTTCTGAATTTATATAAAGAAAGTTGTGATTCAGACCCATGGCGTTCACATATTCTCTGTGTATGCATCTTTGAATGTTATGTTTATGAATGGTTTATTCTTTCTATCATGCAGTTGCTTTTATGCTATGTATGGATGATTTCTTGTTGAATGTTTGAAATATGAGAGAGGAAGAGTAAGGAGAATGAGTTTCAATTGTTTCTCTATCTGAGCAAGATTCCTGCAAGGAGTGCAGTTGAATTTGTCCGCAAGGAGTGCGTTGACAAGGAGTTCAGAGGGTTGTCTCTGAAAGCTCAAGAGAGATAGCTTTTGTTCTCATTTCCTCAGAGTGCAGCTAGGAACAGGAGCTGTGCAAGGAGTGCATAGGCCGAGGAGAGTCTCAGGGTTTTGAACTTGAGCAACATATCGAAGGATTTCTGCGGCAAGTGTGCGTAGAAGTTGAAGTATTCAACATTTGAAAGTATCTGAAGGTTGTTGGAAGGAGTGTGCGCAAGAATCTTCTTTAAATCTCAGAGTTGTGAGAAAGCTCAGGAGGGGTAAGGCCTTCAAATCCATTTAAGGAAAGTGTAGAGAAGTTGCGACTGGAAGTATTAAGAAAGGCATCATAAGTTTGCGTCGTGGTGGATAAGTTTGGGGAGGAACACTCAGATCATTCGGAGAAATCATAAAAAGGGAAGAGATCAACGATCAGAAATCTGTGGGGAGGATTAGCGAAATCTCGCCAGCCATTAGATCTTCCAGAGAAGGGAGGAGGTTACTGATGCGTCCCGAGTTCAAGCTCGGGATATTGTGGACCATAGGATCTTCACATAGATACCCGTCAGTCGTTGGATTGACCAGGAGTTGCATGGAGTTTAAGCTTCGTGAACGGGAGGAGGAAAGTTCCAACTTGAGGCGTGGCCATTGGGATTTCGGTATTCGCAAAATTGAGAGTCACGAGGATGAGTGATTGGGAATTTTCATAGTGAAAATCCCAGAATCAATCTGAGTCGTCCATTTTGAGGAGACAGGTGGCGATAATCGAGCGCCCGTCGGTATTTCGGCGACCGGGGTTTTAAGTTAACAAAGAAATTGTGTCATTGGGACATCAAAAGTCTCGAAATACCGAGGTTGAATCTGATCCATCCATCTTGAGGGGACACGTGGTGAATATCTAAGATCTCGGAAAAAGTCCCGAAAGGGAAGACTCCATCGGAGTTTCGAGACTCGGAAAATCGGAAGTTCTGCGAGTAAGAGATCGGGAAAATCCATGTTGGAAACCCCATAAGTGATCAGAGGCATCCATCCACTTGGGACACGTGTTGGAGATCCGAAGAAAGTCAGGGATCGGCATTTCGTGATTCCTGGGGACAAGGAGGACATGCATTTCAGAATAGCGAAGTCCGATTTTCCGAAAAAAAAGGAGAGCTCCGTGTGGGACCCAGTTGACATCATCTTGTCATAACGAGGCATCAGTAATTTTCATGGTGAAAACCCCGAAGCAGCAAGGATCGTCCATCCTCGAGGACATGTGGCCAAGATCGAAGCTTTCGGGAAATTTCCCGAAAAGAAGAGTCCTTAATCGGAAAACCAAGAATTGGGAAATCAGGATTTCGTGGACAAGAGGTTTAATACATTTCAACATTCAAAACCCCGAATCCCGATAAGAGGTATGACTGCGGTCATATGAGAGGAGGTCGTGTGGACTGGGGCTTAGCCAGGAGGGGCTAAAGAAAAAAGGGAGCGTATCGTGATATCGGAAATTGGGAATTCGAGGAAGCAAGTGTTTGCGATATCAGGGATTGGAAAACCCCGAAACCCGATTGTGAATTTCTGTTGTGAACAGAGAAGGGATCGGACCTAAAAACTGTAAGGTGCCGAAAAATACCTGTGGGTCAAATTTAAATAAAGATTTTAGGGAAGAATAGAAGGAGCCACTCTAACTCAAGGGTGAACTTTGAACAATCCTTAAAGACCGGGAGGTCCGCGCAGAGGCCTTTTGTCGAGGCAAGGGGTGAGGCTGTGTCACAAATCAGTGATGGACCACTGGGCTATGGAGTTATAAACAGTCTGTTGAATGAAGGCATTTAAGCTCCCTATCGAACAAAATATTTGTATAATGATGAAGATAAGAATAAGAGAATAAAATAAAGACAAATATTTGCTAAGAAAATATCCTCTCTGCACAGAGAATCTAAATATGTCTGAACAGTAAACAATGATAAATAGGCAAGATTATAGCAGATCCTCTACTGCATCAGGAATCTATCAATCAAAGGAAAATTTTAATCCTTAAAATATGCAATACATTCACACAAGAAGAAGAATAGAACAAAGTACATAGACTTTAGATGTGTCTGATCAATAAAAAATTATAGATAGGCAAGTTTACAACATATCCTCTACTGCATCAGGAATCTATCAATCAAAGGAAAATTTTAATCCTTAAAATCAACAATTACATTTAGACAAGATGAAAAATAGAATAGAGAACATAGAAGACAAATATGATGAAACAACTTATATGAGTCTTCAATAATAATAGAATTTATAGCTACATGCCCCCCTGGCTTACAAATTGAAATATAAAGTCATAAACATTTCTCAAAACTTCCTCCGGTCTTGGGCCAAACCCCCATCCTCCTTTTGACATCTCATTCATCTGATGTATTTTTAATCAAAACATTCTACATGTCTTGTTGCTTGGGTGTCTCATTTCTAGTGCTGTGTGTCTTCTCTTGTATGTCCTTTTCCTTCTATCAGAAGGAAACTCTGGTAAGTATGGGCGTGCAAAAGAAAATTCCCTCTGTGGTACTTCGGGCTGACAGTTTTATGTCTCCTCAGCCAGACCCCCCATGCTTCCATTTAAGGGGGTAGTCGATTGTTCAACCACCAGTCCTTCTTTCATTAATTGATTTCTCCTTGGGATCAGGACGAGGCTTAACGCCTAGTTTTTTTCCATGTGCTACTCTTGGATTGGACCATATATAAGAACATGATTGTGGAATTTTCCAAGGGTGTTTTGGATCCACACTGCTCTTACCCCCACAATCCACCACCAATTTCCACATACCTCTTTAGCTATACCATGGTTTCAATTGTGGGACCACTCTAAGATTTTATCGTTTGAGCACTTTTTGTCCCCGCAATGAAGCATGGTCATCGATCTATTGCAATCTACGATCTAGGCCACCCTGCTATTTTAGCGCCTCTGCTAAAATTTATCCATTTGCCAACTCCAGAATCCTTTTAACCATGTTTAGAGCAGGGATGATTTTAGGGGATAAATTTTTCTCATGGGCTAATTTTCCATGGTTTTTGCAAAAATAAGATTCGTTATTCTAAAAATTATTCGCCCAAATTATAAAGGATAAAATTATTTTACCTTAAAAATTGCCAAAATTTCATATAAACTATATAAAATCCTTAGAAATTTGAATATTTTTATAAAAATATCGCCAAACATTTATAGTTGGCATCTGAAGGATTATTAAGATTCGTCGAGGTTTCTACATTTTAAAATAAATTTCCATCCTTAAAATCATCCCTGGTTTAGAGATGGAGCCAGTTTTGGCGCTTGGGAGATTTTAATGATGAGAAAGAATATCTCCTGGAGGATGATCTCTCGAGTCTAATGTGGTGGCCTGACATCATTGTGTTTTCACAACTACTGATTGATAAGTGCCATGTGTCGTTGGCACTTCGTCACTTCGGGCTTCGGGAGTTCGAGATGTAAAGCATGGAAATCCCCTGAAGTCAATTTCTCTCGGTTGATATGGCAACCTCTCGTTACTTCGGCACTTCAAGCTTCGGGATTTTTTGGATGCGGGCATGAATATCTCCCGAAGTGACTTTCTCCTGGTTGACATGTCAACCTCTCGTTACTTCGGTGCTTTGGGCTTCGGGAGATTTTGAACACGGGCATGAATATCTCCCAAAGTGACTTTCTCCCACCTTACGTGGCAGTCTCTTATAACTTTGGGACTTCGGGAATTCGACACTTCGGGGCTTCTTTCTAGTCATTAATCCTTGCATGAATTTGAAACTCTGAATGCACGAGTGTCGTTAATCCGATCTGCATAGGGGATCTCCATCGTTGAAAATTGAACCTGCTTGTTTGCTTGTATTTCAAGCTCGAAATGGACTACTCTGAATGATGCATTTTTCTCATAGTTTTTCCTAGCGCATACAACATACTTGACCGGAATATATTTATCAACCAGAAGAGGAAAAAATTATAGGAAGGTATGCAGAAAAGAGAGGGACTTGACATAGGTGTAGACCCAATCTTTAACAATAGCTACATATGACCCATGACAACTTTATGTGCTAACACCATTTATAGATAAGGTCATTTCGAACATATATTCCAAATAGGGGAGGCCCATGGGCTCAACCTTGGGTTAACTGCTAACCAATTGAACAAACCTTATCTGCTAGCCAAAGTTCTAAGTTTGTATTGCTTGGCGGATCAACCAAGTTATATTGTTTTGATTTCAAATATTGTGGAGGCCAAAAAATCATAATGCTTGCATATTCGACCCTGGGTCAATTGGGCACCCAAGATCTATAACTAGACCGATTACTAATGCACCAGTGTGTATTTTTTGGTACATAGTACAAGAATAATAATTTTTAAAGTTGCAATTATCTATGTATTTTACAGATAAAACATAGTTTTCCCCTCCTGGTGGACATCAAAAAGAGATGAATCCTTTTGCAGGGTTTTTAGAGGTCATTTTTTTGTAGTAGAGAAGAATACCAACTATTGAGATTGAATATATTGATGTAATTTTTCATTTTCATCATAATTGAATAGGTCACTCCATTGGAAGCGGACCGAGAGATGTAGCCCATGCTGGGTGAACTCCGTTATCAA
>JASDQU010306612.1:0-12931 GCA_032191745.1 Picea mariana | reverse complement strand
GAAAAGGTCTCCATGATGAATATCTCAATGAGATATTTCAGACGCGAATTGAACGATATCAAATTGACTTCATACGAGGAAGATATCGTGATCTAAAGTTTTTTCCAAATAGGGAAAAAATAAAGGATAGAGGTGAAATGTGGCAGTCCCATAGGAGGACATGTGGAATCCATACAAAGTGACATGTGGCATTCATATAGGACACATGAAAGGCTAAGAAGTGGACACATGGTAGAGGCAGGTGACATGGCAGGGTAAGTAGTGGACACGTGGTAGAGGCAGGTGACATGGCAGTCGAGTTGGAAGGTTACGTAGTGGTCTAGTTGGCAAGCGATGTAGTTGGTGACATGGCATCGTAATGACATGGACCAATCAGAGGCTCCCACATGGCAGCCTCTAATTGGCCAAGAAGGTTCTATCTCAAATAAGGAAAAGAGGTGGTTGGTTAGGATCGAACCTTTGACCTTCAGGCTACGGGAAAAACATCTTAACCAATAAGCCAACAGTTGCACTTGGAAAGTATCACCGAACCATTTGTTAGGACTGAGAGTCACCCTCAGACTGCTAGAGGATAAGCCCAGTACCCATCAAAATGTAAATGTGTTAAATTGGTTTGAGTAGGTGGATTGACGAGACTTTAAATAAAATAAAAGACAACATATATCATTGTAGATTGATGTAGGAGCATCGCCAACATCAAGTGAGCCAGCGTGGAAGCAAAAGACAGCTGGACAAGCCAGCGCAAATTTTGAAATTTCCTTGAAGTTGATGCGCAATCTTAAATGAAGTCATTAAGAAGAAGCGCAGTTGTATAATGAAAACGGACCTTGAGCAATTGCTCTTGTCCTTAGTAGATAGAAGGAATTTATAGGAGTTAATGCAAGTAGGTAGAATTCAATTCTAGATTAGACAGTTTTAGAAGGAAAGAGGGAAACGGGATATAGACACCCTCATTGTGCATTGTAACATTATTGAAGCATGAATAGAGAAGAGAGCATAGGGAGAGAAGAAGAGAGTTGTGTAGAAGACTCCATGTACAAAAGTTCTAAATTTATATAAAGAAAGCTGTGATTCAGACCCATGGCATTCACATATTCTCTGTGTATGCATCTTTGAATGTTATGTTCATGAATGGTTTATTCTTTCTATCATGCAGTTTCTTTTATGCTATGTATGAATGATTTCTTGTTGAATGTTTGAAATCTGAGAGAGGAAGAGTAAGGAGAATGAGTTTCAATTGTTTCTCTATTTGAGAAAGATTCCTGCAAGGAGTGCAGTTGAATTTGTCCACAAGGAGTGCGTTGACAAGGAGTTCAGAGGGTTGTCTCTGAAAGCTCAGGAGAGATAGCTTTTGTTCTCATTTCCTCAGAGTGTAGCCAGGCATAGGAGCCGTGCAAGGAGTGTGTAGGCCGAGGAGAGTCTTAGGGTTGTGAACCTGAGCAACATATTGAAGGATTTCTGCAGTAGGTGTGCGTAGAAGTTGAAGTATTCAACATTTGAAAGTATTTGAAGGTTTCCGCAAGGAGTGTGCGCAAGAATCTTATTTAAACCTTAGAGTTGTGAGAAATCTTAGGAGGGGTAAGGCCTTCAAATCCATTTAAGGAAAGTGCAGAGAAGTTGCGACTGAAAGTATTAAGAAAGGCATCGTAAGTTTGCGCCGTGGAGGATAAGTTCAGGGAGGAACACTCAGATCATTCGAAGAAATCATAAAAAGGGAAGAGATCAACGGTCAAAAATCTGTGTGGAGGATTAGTGAAATCCTGCCAACCGTCAGATCTGCCAGAGAAGCAAGGAGGTTACGGCTGCGTCCGAAGTTCAAGCTCAGGAGATTGTGGACCGTAGGATCTTAACATAGATACCCGTCAGTCATTGGATTGACAAGGAGTTGCACGGAGTTTAAGCTTTGTGAACGGGAGGAGGAAAGTTCCGACTCGAGGCATGGCCATCGGGATTTCGGTATTCGCGAAATCTGGAGTCACGAGGACGAGTGATCGAGAATTTTCATAGTGAAAATCCTGGAATCAATCTGAGCTGTCCATTTTAAGGAGACAAGTGGCGATAATCGAGCGCCCATCAGTATTTCGGCGACCAGGGTTTTAAGTTGACAAAGAAATTGTGTCATCGGGACATCGAAAGTCTCAAAATACTGAGGTTGAATCTGAGCAATCCATCTTGAGGGGACACGTGGCGAAGATTTAAGATCTTGGAAAAAGTCCTGAAAGGGAAGACTCCATCGGAGTTTCGGGACTTGGAAAATCGGAAGTTTTGAGAGCAAGAGATAAGGAAAAGCCATGTTTGAAACCCCGTAAATGATCGGAGTCATCCATCCACTTGGGACACATGTCGAAGATCCGAAGAAATTCGGGGATCGTCATTTTGTGAGTCCTGGAGAAAAGGAGGACATGCATTTCAATATCGCGAAGTCCGATTTTCCGAAAAAAAAGGAGAGCTCCATGTGGGACCCAGTTGACGTCATCTCATCATAACGAGGCATCGAGAATTTTCACGGTGAAAAACCCGAAGCAGCAAGGACCATCCATCCTCGAGGATGCGTGGCCAAGATTGAAGCTTTCGGGAAATTTTCCGAAAAGAAGAGTCCTTAATCGAAAAATCGAGAATTGGGAAATCGGGGATTTCATGGACAAGAGGTTTAATACATTTCGACATTCGAAACCCCGAATCCCAATAAGAGGTATGACTGTGGTCATATGAGAGGAGGTTGCGTGGACTGGGGCATAGCTAGGATGGGATAAAGCACAAAGGGAGCACATCGTGATATCGGAAATTGTGATTTCAAGGAAGCAAGTGTTTGCGATATCGGGGATTGGAAAACCCCGAAACCCAATTGTGACTTTCTGCTGTGAACGGAGAAGGGATCGGACCTAAAAGCTGTAAGGTGATGAAAAAGACCTATGGGTCAAATTTAAATAAATATTCCAGGGAAGAATCGAAGGAGCCACTTCGGCTCAAGGGTGAACTTTGAACGATCCTTAAAGGCCAGGAGGTCAGCGTAGAGGCCTTTTGTCGAGGCAAAGGGTGAGGCTGCGTCAAGTTTGGTATCAGAGAACATAAGGGTTCTTTGCTTTCTATAGAAGAGAAGAAGAAAATTCATCATGCCGCCTAGAAGAAGGGATAGACAATCACCCAATCCCGAAGAGGAAAGGGAAATGCCGAGAAGAAGAGGTAGACAGATGCAAAATCTAGAAATTGAAAGAGAGATGTGTGATCTACAAGCCAGACTCGAAGACATGGAGACAGCGTAAAGACGCACAGTTAGTGCTGGGGATCTAAGTGATTCTTAAATTGAAGTTGAGGCTGAACACGAAGAAGAAGTTGTAGCTGAATATGCATCAAACGAATGTTTGATCAGAGCTATTGCAAAAATGGGTGCAAGAGAGAAAATGGACATTCCAGTTTATGAGGGAAACTTGGATGCAGAGGAGCTTCTAGACTGGATTAGAGCTCTAGACACATACTTTGACTATGAAGATGTCGAAGAAGACAAGAAAGTCAAGCATGCTATCACAAGATTAAAGGGACATGCAGCATTGTGGTGGGATGAACTACAAGCTGACAGACGCTGCAAGGGCAAGCAGAAAATCAAGAGCTAGGACAGGATGATTGTGAAGATGAAGGTAAAATTCATCCCCATGGATTATCAAATTACTCTGTTCAGAAGGATGCAGAACCTGAGACAGAAGCTGATGACAGTGAAAGAATATACTAAGGAATTCTACAAACTAAACATCAGAGCAGGTCATCGGGAGAGCAATGATCAAAAGGTTTCCAGATACATGAATGGCTTGAGATATGATATTTAGGATGAGATGAGCATGGTAACCATCCGAATGGTGGAAGATGCTTATCAGATGGCTCTGAAAGTGGAAGAGAAGCTCAGCCGAAAGCAAAGTCAGAGAGGCCGAGGCAGAAGTCAAGCCAGGGGCAAATCAGTTGTCCAAGATAAAAATCAGAAGCCCAAGGAAGACTGGAAGAAACCTCAGACTCAAACAGAGAGAGGTGGAAGTTCACAGCGAGGACAACATACTGAGCAGAGAGGAGGTTATGCTGATAATAATACTTTTCCTCATACTAGAGGTAGAGGAAGAGGAAGGGGTGGAGTGATAAAATGCTTCACATGTGGAAAGAATGGGCACAAGCCTTATGAGTGTCCTGATAAAAAGAAAGAGGGTGGAGAGACTCACATCACCGAAGCACAAAGGTGAGATGTTGAGGCAGAAGATGCTGAAGGTGGAAGATCACTGATGATGCGAAAGGTTCTTTTGACACCCAAAAAGGAAGTGGAGAGTTCAGTTCAAAGAAATAGACTTTTTCGGACTGCTTGCAAAACCAAGAACAAGGTATGCAAGGTCATTGTGGACAGTGGTAGCACGGATAATCTTGTTTCAACCGAGATGGTAGAAAAGTTGGAGCTGGAGACGATTGAACATCCAAGTCCATACAAAGTTTCATGGCTACAAAAAGGACATCAGGTAAATGTCACTAAACAATGTTTAGTTGAGTTTAAGATAGGAGGATATAATGATAAGATACTCTGTGATGTTATTCCTATGGATGTTTGTCATTTATTGCTGGGTAGACCATGGCAATATGATAGAAATGTGATTCACGATGGGAAGATGAACACATACACCCTAGAAAAGAATGGGAGAACTCAAATGTTGCTTCCAATTAAGGATAAAGAGGTGAAACTGGAAGTAAGCAACACTGTAATTCTCATGAGTGGGAAGGAACTTCTTACAGAGGTTAAGAAGAAGGAGGAACCACAATTATTTGTGATTAGAAAGCCTAGAATTGTTTTGACCAGCACAAGAGTGGATGATTTACCAGAAGAAATTCAGGAACTGCTGGAAGAGTTCGTTGATATAGTAGTGGATGAATTACCTCGTTCATTGCCACCGATCAGAAGTGTGAGTCATCATATTGATCTCATACCAGGAGCTAGTTTTCCAAACAAAGATGCGTACAGATTGATGCCGCAAGAGAATGAAGAGGTAAAAAGACAAGTCCAGCATTTGTTGGACAAAGGTTTGGTCAGGGAAATCTTGAGTCCATGTGTTGTTCCAACAGTACTCGGTCCGAAGAAAGATGGAGGCTGGAGGATGTGTACTGACTCGAGGGTGATTAATAAGACAACCATCAGGTACAAATTTCCATTGCCTAGGATGGATGATTTGATGGATTGCTTAAGTGGAGAAAAATCTTTTTTCAAAGATTGATTTGAAAAGTGGTTATCATCAAATTCACATGAGAGAAGGTGATGAGTGGAAGACAGCATTCAAAACAAACGAAGGGTTGTATGAATGGCTTGTTATGTTGTTTGGCTTAACAAATGCGCCAAGTACCTTCATGAGGTTGATGAACGAAGTCCTAAGGGAGTTCATCGGAAAATTTGTCATCGTATATCTGGATGACATACTGATTTACAGTAAAACAGTAGCGGAGCATTTGAATCATTTGGCTATAGTGATGAAGAGGTTACAGCAAGAGAAGATGCTCATAAACATGAAGAAATCCTCATTCATGAAGACAAAACTCATTTACTTGGGATTTGTTATTTCTGCAGACAAATTAAGGATGGATCCGGATAAGGTGGAAGTGATCAAGAATTGGCCGTCATCGAAAAACATATTTGAGGTGAGAAGTTTTCACGGATTGGCTAGTTTCTACCGAAAGTTCATCAGGAATTTCAGTGGAATTAGCGCAGCGATGATGGATACAGTGAAGAAAAGACACAAATATTTTCACTGGACGGAGGAAGCTGAAAAAATCTTTAATCTGTTGAAGAGGAAAATTACAGAACAACCAGTTCTGGTGTTGCCGGATTTCCAGAAAACATTTCAGGTGAAATGTGATGCAAGTGGATTTGCAATAGGGGCAGTCTTAAGTCAAGAAGACATGCCAATAGCATACTTCAGAGAGAAGATGAATGAAGCGAAAGTAAAATACTCCACTTATGATAAAGAGTTTTATGCTATCATACAGGCATTGAAGAAATGGAGGCATTACTTGATCCCGAAGGAGTTTGTCCTATACAGTGACAATCATGCACTACAGTTTGTGACTCAACAGGAAAAGTTGAATCAGAGACATGTAAAATGGGTGGAATACATGCAAAATTTCACTTTTGTAATTAAACATATTTCAAGTACTGCTAACAAAGTTGTTGATGCTTTGAGCAAGAAATGTTTACTGTTGCAGGAGTTTCGAGTCAAAACGTTGGGTTTTGATGATCTCAAGGACATGTACGCAGATGATCAGGATTTCAAAGAAGCGTATGAAGCAGCTGAGAATCCAGTTCTCAGAGATAGAAGCCAATGGAGAGAATACATGATCCAGGAAGGATTACTATTCAAAGGTAATCAACTTTGTATTCCAAAGTGCTCCATGAGGGAGAATCTGCTGAAGGAAAAACACAGTGGAGGATTGGCAGGACATTTTGGTCATGACAAGATGTTCGCAAAGTTGAACGAGTCATATTTTTCACCGGGAATGTGAGCAGATGTCAAAAGGTTCATGGATAGATGTAGAATTTTCCAGCATTCGAAGGGAAGAAAACAAAATGCAGGGTTTTATCAACCATTGCCCATACCAGAAAGGTCGTGGGATGCAATTAGCATGGATTTTGTATTAGGGTTGCCAAGAACGCAAAGAGGTTGTGATTCAATATTTGTGGTGGTGGATAGATTTTCCAAGATGGCACACTTCATTCCATGTCAAAAAACCAGTGACGCGACTCACATCGCAAACCTATTTTTCAAAGAGGTCATTCGACTTCACAGTTTGCCAAGGAGCATAGTTTCAGATAGAGATACAAAATTCATAGGGAATTTCTAGAGGACATTATGGAAGAAGCTGGGAACTAACTTGTTGTTTAGTTCAGCTTATCATCCTCAGACGGATGGATAGACAGAAGTGGTGAACAAAAGTCTAGGAGACTCGCTGAGAAGCTTAGTGACAGAGCACCACAGCCAGTGGGACCAAATATTACCACATGCATATTTTGCATATAATGATTCAGTTAACAGAAGCACAGGGCAAAGTCCATTTCAGGTTGTTTATGGCATGCAACCGAGAGGAATTTCTGAGTTGAGAGAATCAGAATAGACTGCGACTAGGAGTGCTAGTGCAGAAAATTTCGTAGAAACGATGAAGGAACTTCACAGCAAGGTGAAGGAGCAATTGCAGAGTTCAAGCCAGAAGTATAAGCGTAGAGCAGATCAACATAGAAGGCAACTTCAGTTTGAAGTTGGTGATTTTATTCTGGCACATTTGAGGAAGGAAAGGTTCCCACGAGGAATATATAACAAACTAAAGATGAAGAAAATCGAGCCATGTAGGGTCTTGAAGAAATTTGGGGACAATGCTTATGAGATTGAATTACCCAATGGGATTGAAATTGCTCCAATATTCAATGTCTCAGATTTGTACCCATACAAAGCTGAGGAAGCAGGAACAAGTTATGAACAATCAGAGGTTCAGTGGAAAAAACAGATGCCAGTTGCAGAGAAGCCGCAAATGGAAAGAATACTGGATAAAAGAAATGGCAAGAAGACCAGAAGGAAAGAATACTTCGAATATTTGGTCAAGTGAAAGGGCCATCCAGTTGAAGATGCCAGCTGGGAGAAGGAAACAAAGATTCAGAAGCATGGATAGACCATGTGAGAGCTCATGGATAGGAGCCCATGAAAATTTTCAAGCGAGGGAGTATGATGCAGGAGCATCGCCAACATCAAGTGAGCCAGCGTGGAAGCAAAAGACAGTTGGACAAGCCAGCGCAAATTTTGAAATTTCCTTGAAGTTGATGCGCAATCTTAAATGAAGTCATTAAGAAGAAGTGCAGTTGTATAATGAAAACAGACCTTGAGCGACTGCTCTCGTCCTTAGTAGATAGAAGGCATTTATAGGAGTTAATGCAGGTAGGTAGAATTCAATTCTAGATTAGACAGTTTTAGAAGGAAAGAGGGAAACGGGATATAGACACCCTCATTGTGCATTGTAACATTATTGAAGCATGAATAGAGAAGAGAGAATAGGGAGACAAGCAGAGAGTCGTGTAGCAAACTCCATGTACAGAAGTTATGAATTTATATAAAGAAAGTTGTGATTCAGACCCATGGCGTTCACATATTCTCTGTGTATGCATATTTGAATGTTATGTTTATGAATGGTTTATTATTTCTATCATGCAGTTGCTTTTATGCTATGTATGAATGATTTCTTGTTGAATGTTTGAAATCTGAGAGAGGAAGAGTAAGGAGAATGAGTTTCAATTGTTTCTCTATCTGAGCAAGATTCCTGCAAGGAGTGCAGTTGAATTTGTCCGCAAGGAGTGCATTGACAAGGAGTTCAGAGGGTTGTCTCTGAAAGCTCAAGAGAGATAGCTTTTGTTCTCATTTCCTCAGAGTGCATCTAGGAACAGGAGCCGTGCAAGGAGTGCGTAGGCCGAGGAGAGTCTCAGGGTTGTGAACTTGAGCAACATATCGAAGGATTTCTGCGGCAGGTGTGCGGAGAAGTTGAAGTATTCAACATTTGAAAGTATCTGAAGGTTGCTGGAAGGAGTGCGCGCAAGAATCTTCTTTAAATATCAGAGTTGTGAGAAAGCTGAAGAGGGGTAAGGCCTTCAAATCCATTTAAGGAAAGTGTAGAGAAGTTGCGACTGGAAGTATTAAGAAAGGCATCATAAGTTTGCGCTGTGGTGGATAAGTTCGGGGAGGAACACTCAGATCATTCGGAGAAATCATAAAAAGGGAAGAGATCAACGGTCAAAAATCTGTGGGGAGGATTAGCGAAATCCCGCCAGCCATCAGATCTTCCAGAGAAGCGAGGAGGTTACTGATGCGTCCAGAGTTCAAGCTCAGGAGATTGTAGACCGTAGGATCTTCACATAGATACCCGTCAGTCGTTGGATTGACCAGGAGTTGCATGGAGTTTAAGCTTCGTGAATGGGAGGAGGAAAGTTCCAACTTGAGGCGTGGCCATCGGGATTTCAGTATTCGCAAAATCGAGAGTCACGAGGACGAGTGATCGGGAATTTTCATAGTGAAAATCCCAGAATCAATCTGAGTCATCCATTTTGAGGAGACAGGTGGCGATAATCGAGCGCCCGTCGGTATTTCGGCGACCGAGGTTTTAAGTTAACAAAGAAATTGTGTCATTGGGACATCAAAAGTCTCAAAATACTGAGGTTGAATCTGATCCATCCATCTTGAGGGGACACGTGGCAAAGATCTAAGATCTCGGAAAAAGTCCTGAAAGGGAAGACTCCATCGGAGTTTCGAGACTCAGCAAATCGGAAGTTCTGCGAGTAAGAGATCAGGAAAATCCATGTTGGAAACCCCATAAGTGATCAGAGGCGTCCATCCACTTGGGACACGTGTTGGAGATCCGAAGAAAGTCAGGGATCAGCATTTCGTGAGTCCTGGGGACAAGGAGGACATGCATTTCAGAATCGCGAAGTCCGATTTTCCGAAAAAAAAGGAGAGCTCCGTGTGGGACCTAGTTGACGTCATCTCGTCACAACGAGGTATCAGGAATTTTCATGGTGAAAACCCCGAAGCAGCAAGGACCGTCCATCCTCGATGACACGTGGCCAAGATCGAAGCTTTCGGGAAATTTCTCGAAAAGAAGAGTCCTTAATCGGAAAACCGAGAATTGGGAAATCGGGATTTCATGGACAAGAGGTTTAATACATTTCAACATTCAAAACCCCAAATCCCAATAAGAGGTATGACTGCGGTCATATGAGAGGAGGTCATGTGGACTGGGGCATAGCCAGGAGGGGCTAAAGCACAAAGGGAGCGCATCGTGATATCGGAAATTGGGAATTCGAGGAAGCAAGTGTTTGCGATATCAGGGATTGGAAAATCCCGAAACCCAATTTTGAATTTATGTTGTGAACAGAGAAGGGATCGGACCTAAAAGTTGTAAGGTGCCGAAAAAGACCTGTGGGTCAAATTTAAATAAAGATTCCAGGGAAGAATAGAAGGAGCCACTTCGGCTCAAGGGTGAACTTTGAACAATCCTTAAAGACCGGGAGGTCCGCGCAGAGGCCTTTTGTCGAGGCAAGGGGTGAGGCTGTGTCACAAATCAGTGATGGACCACTGGGCTATGGAGTTATAAACAGTCTGTTGAATGAAGGCATTTAAGCTCCCTATCGAACAAAATATTTGTATAATGATGAAGATAAGAATAAGAGAATAAAATAAAGACAAATATTTGCTAAGAAAATATCCTCTCTGCACAGAGAATCTAAATATGTCTGAACAGTAAACAATGATAAATAGGCAAGATTATAGCAGATCCTCTACTGCATCAGGAATCTATCAATCAAAGGAAAATTTTAATCCTTAAAATATGCAATACATTCACACAAGAAGAAGAATAGAACAAAGTACATAGACTTTAGATGTGTCTGATCAATAAAAAATTATAGATAGGCAAGTTTACAACATATCCTCTACTGCATCAGGAATCTATCAATCAAAGGAAAATTTTAATCCTTAAAATCAACAATTACATTTAGACAAGATGAAAAATAGAATAGAGAACATAGAAGACAAATATGATGAAACAACTTATATGAGTCTTCAATAATAATAGAATTTATAGCTACATGCCCCCCTGGCTTACAAATTGAAATATAAAGTCATAAACATTTCTCAAAACTTCCTCCGGTCTTGGGCCAAACCCCCATCCTCCTTTTGACATCTCATTCATCTGATGTATTTTTAATCAAAACATTCTACATGTCTTGTTGCTTGGGTGTCTCATTTCTAGTGCTGTGTGTCTTCTCTTGTATGTCCTTTTCCTTCTATCAGAAGGAAACTCTGGTAAGTATGGGCGTGCAAAAGAAAATTCCCTCTGTGGTACTTCGGGCTGACAGTTTTATGTCTCCTCAGCCAGACCCCCCATGCTTCCATTTAAGGGGGTAGTCGATTGTTCAACCACCAGTCCTTCTTTCATTAATTGATTTCTCCTTGGGATCAGGACGAGGCTTAACGCCTAGTTTTTTTCCATGTGCTACTCTTGGATTGGACCATATATAAGAACATGATTGTGGAATTTTCCAAGGGTGTTTTGGATCCACACTGCTCTTACCCCCACAATCCACCACCAATTTCCACATACCTCTTTAGCTATACCATGGTTTCAATTGTGGGACCACTCTAAGATTTTATCGTTTGAGCACTTTTTGTCCCCGCAATGAAGCATGGTCATCGATCTATTGCAATCTACGATCTAGGCCACCCTGCTATTTTAGCGCCTCTGCTAAAATTTATCCATTTGCCAACTCCAGAATCCTTTTAACCATGTTTAGAGCAGGGATGATTTTAGGGGATAAATTTTTCTCATGGGCTAATTTTCCATGGTTTTTGCAAAAATAAGATTCGTTATTCTAAAAATTATTCGCCCAAATTATAAAGGATAAAATTATTTTACCTTAAAAATTGCCAAAATTTCATATAAACTATATAAAATCCTTAGAAATTTGAATATTTTTATAAAAATATCGCCAAACATTTATAGTTGGCATCTGAAGGATTATTAAGATTCGTCGAGGTTTCTACATTTTAAAATAAATTTCCATCCTTAAAATCATCCCTGGTTTAGAGATGGAGCCAGTTTTGGCGCTTGGGAGATTTTAATGATGAGAAAGAATATCTCCTGGAGGATGATCTCTCGAGTCTAATGTGGTGGCCTGACATCATTGTGTTTTCACAACTACTGATTGATAAGTGCCATGTGTCGTTGGCACTTCGTCACTTCGGGCTTCGGGAGTTCGAGATGTAAAGCATGGAAATCCCCTGAAGTCAATTTCTCTCGGTTGATATGGCAACCTCTCGTTACTTCGGCACTTCAAGCTTCGGGATTTTTTGGATGCGGGCATGAATATCTCCCGAAGTGACTTTCTCCTGGTTGACATGTCAACCTCTCGTTACTTCGGTGCTTTGGGCTTCGGGAGATTTTGAACACGGGCATGAATATCTCCCAAAGTGACTTTCTCCCACCTTACGTGGCAGTCTCTTATAACTTTGGGACTTCGGGAATTCGACACTTCGGGGCTTCTTTCTAGTCATTAATCCTTGCATGAATTTGAAACTCTGAATGCACGAGTGTCGTTAATCCGATCTGCATAGGGGATCTCCATCGTTGAAAATTGAACCTGCTTGTTTGCTTGTATTTCAAGCTCGAAATGGACTACTCTGAATGATGCATTTTTCTCATAGTTTTTCCTAGCGCATACAACATACTTGACCGGAATATATTTATCAACCAGAAGAGGAAAAAATTATAGGAAGGTATGCAGAAAAGAGAGGGACTTGACATAGGTGTAGACCCAATCTTTAACAATAGCTACATATGACCCATGACAACTTTATGTGCTAACACCATTTATAGATAAGGTCATTTCGAACATATATTCCAAATAGGGGAGGCCCATGGGCTCAACCTTGGGTTAACTGCTAACCAATTGAACAAACCTTATCTGCTAGCCAAAGTTCTAAGTTTGTATTGCTTGGCGGATCAACCAAGTTATATTGTTTTGATTTCAAATATTGTGGAGGCCAAAAAATCATAATGCTTGCATATTCGACCCTGGGTCAATTGGGCACCCAAGATCTATAACTAGACCGATTACTAATGCACCAGTGTGTATTTTTTGGTACATAGTACAAGAATAATAATTTTTAAAGTTGCAATTATCTATGTATTTTACAGATAAAACATAGTTTTCCCCTCCTGGTGGACATCAAAAAGAGATGAATCCTTTTGCAGGGTTTTTAGAGGTCATTTTTTTGTAGTAGAGAAGAATACCAACTATTGAGATTGAATATATTGATGTAATTTTTCATTTTCATCATAATTGAATAGGTCACTCCATTGGAAGCGGACCGAGAGATGTAGCCCA
>JASDQU010306611.1:200101-210648 GCA_032191745.1 Picea mariana | reverse complement strand
CATACTTGGTGAATGTCTCCTTGAAACTTGCAGTGATTGTATATGCTTCCTCGAAGGATGAGAACTTGGCTCTACAAGTTGACCTTCTCCTCTTGTAAGTTTCAACCTTGTGAGCATCAGAAACAAAACACTTGCAAAAAATCAAGTCTTCAAAAACCAGTGCTTTGATACCAACTTGATCTAAAAATGAAGAAGACTTGTAATCTTGAAAATATTTGCAAGTAAAGTTTATGTATTAAAAGTAAATGGATCAACTTTGCAACACATTATAAAAAGAATTTACTCATTTAAGATGCATATAAACAGCAGCATAATCAATGAACATAAGCAAATAAACACAGCAAATGATAAAGGAGTTCACCCCTCTCTTGGGCTACATCTCCTGGTCCAGCTTCCAATGGATCATTGTTATTAATTTCTCAAAGTGCTCAAAAACGTGCTTTACAATGCTCAAAATGACCAGCAGACTACTCCAATGGCTTCAGAGTGTCCAAAAACCCCTAGCTGGGCTTTTTTGTCACCTCGTTTGGCCAAAAAACGAAGAAGTTAGTCTTCTTGAAAGTCCCCTCTTCAATCTTGTTGTCTCTGCATCTACAAATCACACCCTTGTTTCATGAACCTAGCACACAAGCTTATTTAAGCGCAAAAACCTGACACCGGGTGCAACCGCGCCAACGGTGTGAACTGTAGGAAGGTTATGGGCACGCCAGCCCCTAACCGCCTAGCTCTCGGGCATATGAGTCCATAATATGACCACGCACGTTTACAAAAAGGGCTACTTTTCAAAGCCAATAATTAAGCACCAAGTGTCGGGCGCGTGTTAAACCCCCGCGCTATAGTTTTGGCTGTGGTCATGTATTGGAGGGTTGTGTGACCGGGAGATAGAGCTCCATTCAATACACAAAACTCCTACATGAATGGAATTTTCACATGTAATACGACCAGGGGCTGGGGCTAAGCCTCGGCCTGACCCCCCGCCATATGCAATATTATGTGAATTGAAATACAATAAAACACATATATACAATAAGGAACAAATGGTGGTACGTTGGTCGGGTGGACTTTGTGAAGGCTTTACATGGTGGGGAGGTCCGGAGGTCGAACCCCATGGACTCCAATAAAATTTTATATAACAAACCAATAGCCAATAAAGGGGTGCCATGTGGTAGCCCATGACTGGGCCACGTGGCACCTTACCATTGACCAAAAAGATGCCATGTGTCGCATTCCGATTTGACCACGTCTGCCAATCAGAATATGCCACATAATCACATGCCACATCAACATACGGTCGTACGGCCCTACCATGTCAGCCTATACGGACTCTGCCATGTCAGCCTGTATGGATTGTACAGTCAACGTCCCTTTTTTTGCCTGTTTAACGATTCGAACAGATCGCGATATCTCTCGCTCTTGACATCTGTTTAAGACAAAATGAGTTGCGTTGGATTCACAATGACGAGGCCTACACTCTCATTTGATTTGAAGCAATTCCATACACTTTGAATTTTTGAGCAAAATTTGATCCCCTGATCAGAAATATTGGTTCAGCCCAATTGTGAAGGTAAGAGGGGGAAATGGATAGCCAAAATCTTGGAATACGATCTCACAATAAAGCCTACCTAGTTGATAAAGGGACAAGGCCTCGCCAAATTAATGACAGAATCCACTTACAAAGCAATTGGATTATACCATCTTTCAGACCTAACACAAGACTCTTCTATCCAGAATGAATAAATTGATTTACAAATAAACAACAAGTATGTTTCTTCAGAATGGTTCAAAGACATTGTATTTTTCTTGCTGAATTTTCAATCTCCCCCAAAATTGGAGAAATCAAAATCAGATCATTAAAGTTGAGAGCTGTAAAATATTGTATTGTTGATCAGACCCTGTTTTGGAAAGATCCCAATAGTTTTCTGTTGAGATGTGTGGACGAAAAGGAGGCTAAACATATCTTTCAAGATCTGCATCATGGTGTCTGTGGAGGTCATCATCATTGGAAGGCTACTGCCTTCAAAATTCTTAGAGCAGGCTATTACTGGCCAGTTCTATTCTCAAATATTTTTGCTCAGGTCAGGGCATGTGAACCCTGTCAGAAATTTGTCCGGAAGCAAAAACTTATATCTATGTCTCTAAAACCAATCATTACCCACAGACCATTCCAATAGTGGGGATTAGATTTCATTGGAGAGATTAATCCCACTTCATCAGGGCAACATAGGTGGATTCTTATGGCCACCGATTATTTTACAAAGTGGACAGAAGCAATTCCGACTCAAAATACTATAGACAAGGTAATCATGGAATTTCTAGAGGGATATATTTTTTCCAGGTTTGGTTGTCCTAAAAAATTGGTCACTGATAATGCACAGGCTTTTAAGTCGAATTCCATGCTTGAGTTCTGCAATAAATACAATATCAAAATGGTTCATTCTACTCCCTACTACTCCCAGGGGAATGGATTGGTTGAATCTTCCAATAAGTCACTAGTAAGGATTATCAAAAAGTTGCTGGCAGAAAATTAAAAAGCATGGGATTCCAAGTTAAAGTTTGCTCTATGGGCTAATCGCATCAACAACAAGAAAGCTATTGGGGCATCTCCCTTCCAGATGGTATATGGCACAGAAGCTATCCTTCCAACTCAATTGGGTCTGCCAGTCTTGAAGTTTCTGCAAGAAGAATAGGAAGAACCCAATGATGTACAAAGAAGGATTTTTTAGCTCATTGAAGTTCAGCAGGCCAGAGAACAGGTTAACCAGAAAGTTGTTTCTCATCAGAACAAAATCAAGGCTACATTTGATAAAGGAACCAAGAAAGATGTTTTCAATGAAGGAGATTTGGTGTTGAGATGGGATGCCAGGAGAGAAGATAAAGCAAAACATGGAAAGTTTGATAATCTATGGTATGATCCTTTCAGGATAACCAAGATAATGAACAATAACACTTTTCTCCTACATAATTTGGATAACACTGAAATTTTTGGGGCCCCAATGAATGGGAGGTTCTTGAAGCATTATTTCATCTAAAGGTACGGCAGGTTAGAGTTAGTACAGTAGGTTTTCTTTCAATAAAGACTCCATATACCCAATGGACTTGTTTTTACAGTTATGCTGAAAATAAAAGACAAACACTCATTTGGAATCAATGAATCAGAGATAAAGGAAAGGCAATGGTCTGCAATTCTTGGAGTTTAGTATCAAAACTCCATCCCTAGAAGGAGCCAATGTTAGTCTCTAATTTTGTCTTGGTTTAGTGAGAAAACCTTGTTCTAAACCCTCTTTACCCATTCCTCATTTTTTGTTTTCAGTTGTTTTTTATTTTTAAATTTTGGTATTTCATGTTTTGCATTATAATCTTGTTGATTTATTTAAGCTTGATTTTGAAAAAACATTGTTTAAATTTGAAGTGTCTCCTTTTATTCTATTGGGATTTTAAAATTTCAAGTTGTCAAATGCGCTACGGGAATAAGCCTATTCTCGTAGCGCCAAATAATCATGCCATAACTTGCGCCTACCATCCTGATTTAGTTATGATGACATGATTCATGAATTGAGAGTTCGTGCGCTCCTACGAAAGTTTGGAAATCATTTCCAGATCCAATAGTTTCAGAATATAATTGTTATGCATGCGTGCAGGGTTCATTTCAAAATCACCTGTTGTTTAATGATCATTATATGTTACCAGTTCGAGTTGGCTTAATTCATCCTTCCAGGGAGAAATGCAGGTATACATTAAAAGCAACAGAACATACTAACAATTGCAGGTACTGAATTTGGAATCCGAGGATGATGGTTGCGGAATTAAGTTTAATGGCGCCAAAGAAGAGCGGACAAGTCGCCAGAAACAAACTACAAGGTGATGAAATTTTTGAAGCCTATCCTCAGATGGCCCAAAGATTCAGAGACGCCGAGTGCTTTGAGTTCCTCACAACGTTTCAAGGTTATGACGAGCAAGTTTCCATGGAATTTTCTTTGAACTTCGATGGTCACGAGGTTGAAATCAGTAAGATGTTGATGTTGGTGATAGACTAAACTATAGCCAAGGCTTGCAGGCTCGTGGTTGGAGGGGAGAGATGGTGGAAGAAAGAGCACATTTCTACTGAATTTGTAAATCAATTCCTCCTTCCAGATAAGAAGAATCCAGATTGGAGAAGGGGAATACCTCGCAGCTAGGTTCGACTCGAATGGCACACTGCTCTGGTGGTGATTCATAGATATATCATCTACGAAGGGAGGTTTTCGTTGGTATACATCTACCATATCATAATACTGATGCATCTAAATGGTGACTATCCTTTAAATCTTCCTTATTTCCTGCTTAGAAGTTTGAAAAATATGTCCAAGAAAGTGCAGTCGATTTCCACTAATGCCAAAGGCAGTTTGTTCCATCAAGTCCTGATTAAAGCCCTAGTCATGTCTGCCCTAAACGAATTACAGAAGCCCTGGAATTGGCTCACATAATCCTTAAAACCTATCACTCAATCCAATAAGCAGAAAAAGGGCATAGGAAGGAAAACTATTAAACAGATTCGAGATATTTTTGATGAAAACCCTGTGAAAGATGAATTTTCTGATATCAAGGTAACTAGGAAGAGTAGAAGTAAGAGATCTAGATGGGAGCCTAAAATTGAAATGCTTCCTGAGGAAGATGTTAAAGGAGAGATAGATTCAGATGATGATCTCATTGTTCAAACTACAGTCAAGTCTGAAATGCCATCGACCAACAAAAGGAGCGTTGCAATCAAAGGAAAAAAGAATAAAGGTGTGTGTGTATCACAGAAACCCTGAAGAAATTCGACTTGGGTTACTAATAAGTATAGTATGAATTCAAAGGAAATGTTCAATCCATCAATCAAAAAAGAAAACACCATAATCATAGAATATGATTCTGAGGATGTTGAAACAAGCACCAGGAAAAGAGCAAAAAAGACCCCATTTCCCAAGAAATCTGTCAGCAAAGGAAAGGGAATACTTACACCACCTACAGGACCTGTAATGAGAGCTTAAACTAGATTATAAAAGGCTAAAGAGATGATTAAAGGCATCGATGAATTCCCTAAAGAAAAATAGGATTACTTGGAAGACTCAGATTACTTACCAAAGGTACCTGGAGCTTTAGATTCATCAAGTTCTGAAGAAGAACATAGCTCTGAATTAATCTCAAAATACCAGGTTAAAGCCAAGGAACCTAGTGTTACCTTAAATCTAAATGAAACTGAACCTTCTGAAGATTATTCAGGATTCAGGGTTGAGGTAAGAACAGATAAGGAAAAGATTAAGGAATTTCAGAAAACAATAAAACAATTAAAGAAGGAGAAGATGTAGATAGAACAGTGGAATGCTTGCCCGCAAGAAATTATTCAAAGTCTTAAAAATAAGAGGAAGGAGCAAAGGGAATTGCTTAAGGAACTCAGGGAAATTAATTTCAAACTTTATTGGCACAATGTTGTGTTAACCATGAAGCTCAAGCAGAAAAACACCAAAGCCACTGCTGCGATTTTATCCTAAAGGTAACATGAAGATTTGTTACAATTTTGTTTAAAGGTTCTCTAGGAGATATGGAAAAGATTATTCGTTTGATCAGGGAGATGCTAAGACTCTGATCTGTTTTACAGATTCAAACAAACTCCCTATTTTGTAGAGTCAAATGTAATGCTGGCAATGTTTGTTATATCAAGTTGTTGAGCTGTGGACTATTTTGGGGAGTAGAAGCTCATTTTGAGTGAATTAATTTAGGAGTTGGATACTTTTTTATTCTAGTCATTTAAAGTTGTTCTATATAATAGGATCTAGAAGTTTTATAGATAGTTTAAATAGACAGAAGACAGAGCAGGTGTTGGTCAAAAAATTTGAGATCTAGAGAAACTTTTTGTGGAGATTATTGTAAAAGGCATTTATGTTCAATTGACACTTAATAGAAAAGGCATATGGATGGTTAGACATTCTTTTTTCTATTCTGTTATTTCATTTTCATGCTTGAATTTATTATTCAAATTGAAATGCTTTTTGGTTCTTGAATGTTAATTTATACAGTGAAGATTTTGTTGTAGAGATAATTTTTCAAGTAATGATTTCAAGCTGATACTCCTATTTCTTTATAATATATTGAGACTAAACTTTTGTGAAGTTGACAAATTGAAGACTTCAATTTCCTTTTTCTTGAATTGGTTTATTCCATCTATGTACCTACCTATCATTCAACCAACGGGATATGCAATGTTTTAAACTTGATTTTCATGCCATGCTGTAAACTTGACCCAGTTTTCAACCAATATACCAAAACCAAATCAAAAAACCATTAAAAACACTTTGCAATAAAATCAATGATGCCCTAGCTTGCCCTTACCAGTCGAGTGCAACTTTAGGGACTAACGATTCCCATGACACATCTTTGACATCCATGTTCAATTGTGGTAGGAGCATCTTCCATCATAGAAGAGCACTCCCCATAGTTGAAAGACCACCCTGCAGACCTTCATGTTGGAGGTTGTAAATGTGAAGTGTGAAGCACATTTCCTTGCTCTCCAACCATGCCTCAATGACTAAGTCATCCGAGACACTCATGGACTTGAGAAATTATCCCTCTCGAGTTCTTGGTGAATGCTAATGATACTAACTGGGGTGCGTTGTGGACCCTCAGTGGTACAGGCACCCTAGTCTCATCTCATCTCAGTATAGATGGTGAATCAAGGCCTCTAACATTCCTTGGAAGGACCTTGTCTGACCATCATCATCCCTTATAGAAATTGAATCCATCCCAAGGACTTGTTCTTCCCCTCAGGGGTTAGACTCTGAGAGTGTGGGCACTTTTGGAGGCGTCACACCTCCTTCCATGACACCATGTTGCAAACCTCTTTGGMATCCTCTAATCAAGATCACCGCATGGACACTTTAAATTTTTAATTAGCGCTAGGTTATTCCTCAAGGGTTTACTGCRGTGGAGAAAATGGCGATCCACAGTGGCAGGGTTGAACCCACTCTGATACCATATGTAAAAATCCCTGTCGTTATGACTACATGYGATGAAAATCAAGTGCAATTTTTTTTTCTTCAAGTAGGAAGGTAACACGAMAACAATTAGGCAACACAACTTGATGATGATCACCACACACGCAATAAGGCAAAAGACAACAACGACCCAAAAACATGAACCTCTAAAGCGAGTGAGGAATAGAAAACATTGATTCAACACTTTGCACGTCACACCAAAACAACAATGGTCGTTCATCAGTGGGMCTTCACTGYGCACAACCRGATAATTCTAACATTTGGACAGTACTTTGATTGACCCTTAATTTACAAGCAAGCAAGATATACGACATACACAAACTATCTAGTGGTAATCAACATGAGGTGCAATTTTATTTAAATTCTAGGCACATTGTTTAATCGATCCTTCATTAAAATAAAATCTGAGTCGTAAGAAGGGAGGTACCTTCTGGGACTTTCAGGTAAACCCGCAAACATCAAGTCATTGAAACTGACAACTATGATTATTCATCTAAGCAGAATTAAATAGACAAGGGACTAAACTACCATATGTAATAAATCCTTCCAACATATGCAATCAAGAGTTATTCTCCATTACAAATTTTCCATCCAACACCTACCCAACTAACATAAAACACAATTTCCCCCCAATCTTCCTAGTTTACAATTCCTTCGTCATCATGAAGAATGAACATCAATTACATTAAAATCGTTTACTATGCTTCTAAAAGTTATCATTAAAAAAGGAAAAGTTCCCTACTTTCCTACAATTACCACCACCTTGCATCAATAAAGGAACGGACATCCTTTAATTGCATAAATAAATTAAATAACAGAGTGAGCATATTTTACATTAAATAATTTAAAATAACCCAACATTTAAAATCATTCTAACTAAACCCAAATAACATTTAAGGAAATTCTTAACTGTAACCGACAATTCAGCTATGGAAAAATATCAGTCCTAAATAAATTGTTCTCAACCATCCCAATTAATTTCAACTGGTTTAAAGGCAAGCGAACTAAACCCTGACAACATATCTAACGCTCTGTGCCAGAAACTAGTGTTGATATCTTGGCCTAAGAAATATTATGGACAACATTATCCACTATAAATTATTAAAGATAACAACTGATTGGACACACATAAATAAATCAATGAAATAGTTAAGTCTAGTGAGGAATAAAATAGAAATTAATGAAATGGGGATCACATTTTCCTCTCCACAAGATAAATTTAGTTATATCCGATCCAAATTAAAGGTGAGGTTGGTGCATTGTGTCGATGTCATGCTACAGTTACAGATAGTGATAGATATCCATGTAGTTTTCTTTTTTATTTAAAAATTAGATAGCCTTATAATMTGGGTGTATTAATAATTAGAAGACAATGGAAATAAATATGTGTGTAGAAATAAATGAATTTAATGGCAGTAAAATCAGTGTAGTAATAATTGAAATTCAATAGAAAAAAGGTTCTTGTGTAGTAATAAATGAAATTTCAAGCTAATCAGGACAACTAATAAAGACTGGTCATCCCACGCTTGGATGCACAATGCACAAAAATAATGTGTTATCTAATCATATTGAAGGAGACAAATCAACCCAGTGAAGTCAAGTTAAAGTAAAGAAAAGGAGACAAATAAAACGAAGGTCAATTTGTAAATAAAATCATATTAAAAGAGATGAGTGAAGTCAAGCCAAATCCATTTTTTTTCCTAGTAGCTCCATAGATTTCCACGTGAGGAAGTGAGAATAATTCTATCAAACATATCAAACATCATTTTTTTTTTGGTCATCCCGTAGACCTCCTGTATTTTCCAACTGCCTCAACGAAACTGTAACTATCTATTTATTGTTTACTGCACCAATGTGGGGTCCTTCCTAATGGTTCGTTGTCTACCACATTCTGCATATTTGAAAGAGATAATGTTCGCATCAAATTTGTCTCACACCATGTTATGCAAATAATTGTTAAGAAAAAAAATCGTGTTATACAGACCAGGAGGCAACACGCCCAGGTTGGGAATTAGACAACTAGGATTTTACTGTCATCATTATCAATTCCCACCCGTTTTCATTCATAGATGGATTTTGAAGAAATTAAGCTATACAGGTATCCAAGCAAATCTTTTATTTAAAAAAAAATGATAACATAATCGCTAAACAAATACACTGTAAGTCGCTTACTGAAGGAAGGGGTACAACGTGAACAAGTTTTAAGAGAAATAATCACAATAATCGTAGAGTTTTACCATCCAAAATGGCTGGGATTTATCAATGAAAAACACAGAGTTTTACCATCCAAAAACACTGGGATTTATCAATAAAAAACATAGAGGTTTACCATTCAAGTGCATATATTTATCATTCACAAAAATGCAGAGATGTATCATTCAAGCACAAAGATTTATCATTCAAGAAAACACAAAGATAAATTTCTGGGAAGGAGGTAGGCATTATGCATAAAATAAAAACCCAGAGATCAAAGATTAATTATAAGAGAAAAACATAGAGATAAGTAAGGGATAGATAGTTGGGAGAAAATTTATCCTTCACTTATTATCCATGCACAGGAAAGTAGGGCATTTGAATCTCAGTCTTAAACACTAGAGTGAAGATAGTCGATTAGGCTCTTGTCCGACTGCTCAAGCACAGACTAATAACTTAAGGGATAAGGGACAGAAGATTAAAAGACAAATTTTCTTCATATTAAATCAATAAAAACAAACGCAGAGAATTCATTTTAATCAGAGTTTGGGTTTTCCATGGGAAATCAATTCAAAATACAATGAGCATAAGCCAAGGATGACTTTAAGTTCTCTGATCATAAAACGTTGGGCTCATCAAGACAATTTGCTGAAATATAAAAATGAAATCTTTGGGTAGTGTTAAGTTGAATAAAACATAAACTTTAACATAGTAGAAGTACATTACTGAAGGCGCATGAACAATATTTAAAATATCATTCAATACAAATATACACATGTGTACCGTAGCCAAATGTGAAGGCTACGAAGTCATTGTCCCACGCGCGCTTCGTCCAACTCCCGCTTGTCAACCGATATGACCTCATCGGTACCTCCCTGCCAAAATCTTCTCCCCCCCTGAGCCCCACGATCTACAGAGGGGCCGCACACCCAACACTAGAGAATTATAACACCCGTCTTGCCTCACAAGGTCAAGCTATCCCTCATTACCCGAGCTAGGTATCCCAACTCCCACAAGAGAAATTTCAGTCAAGATAAAATATCAGTAGTGTAACGTTACGCAAACCATATGTGTCCATACTCCTCCTCCGCCATATTTTTTATATATTTTTCAAGTAATTAGTTTCCCAAATTCTCATTAAATTCCTTTTTCATTTAATTAATTTCGAAAAACCTCCCTCGTACACATGTTGTCGGATCCCCTAGTTCCACCAGAAGATCAATTTTATTAATTAATTAAATACTCATATTTCCCTCACCCACCAAGAGCATTCCTAAAAACACCCCTTGGTGTCCCAATATTCCCTTACAATTCTTAAATGACTTATGCCTTACTTATTTCCTA